>JAHWFP010060275.1:0-16917 GCA_023313725.1 Lithobius niger | reverse complement strand
CAATTTTGCTTAAATTTTGGCGGTCTTGTTTTCTGCATATCTTGTGTGCACTAACCCCTTTATTATAGCTTTTATTCCGAGTTCTCAGGAACCCCGAATAAAATCCTGCGTTTGGGGCCGTGTAAACGAGCGCCACCGAAAAACGCCTGTTTTTCCAAAAATGAAATTTTTTTTCTCGAGGCACCCAAATGCCTCGCCGAGGCATATCTGGCCGTTTTTGCAATAATGGTCCGATTTCCACAAACTCTTCGACGTTTAATAGCCTGTCCAAATACAAGATACTTGGGGAAGCCCAAATCCGAACTTTCCACCCGGAAGTACCAATAAACCACGTTTGAAGACCGCCTCAAAACCGACCACATCGCACTTTCGTCATGGCCGCCATTATGAAACTCTGTACTTTTATATTTGTATTTTATCCTTTTCTTTTTAGGGCAAAAAGCCCGAACAAGACTAGCTTAGTGTATTGTAATAGGATTTATACAGACAACCAATTTGAAGTGTGATATTTTTTATTGTGTTTGTCGGCCGCAATCCCTATGGAAAATTTCCACAACGATCGAATTTTAACTTTAAAATTTTAAACGTTAAATGTTCTCTGTAACTTAATGCGTTATAGCATTCAATTAAGCTAGTTTATTTAACCGCATTTATACTTTATTTATATTCTTTTACCCCCAGAAACGCTACCATGTGTTCAAACGTATAAACGCATTACGACCTGGCATTCTACCGGACACGAATTTTTCAGTGTATATATGTTTATTTTAGTTCTCCTCTGGACCTGACTGTGACCCACCGAAACCTACAAATAGCTTGATCTACTATTAAACACTAAAAGAATTCTTAAAAAGATCTGTTCAAACCATTTCCGAAAGTCAAACTGTGCAAAAACTTCGAATTACCCTATTTTGCCCCCCTCCCCAGCCAAAACTAGTTGTGGTGTTTAACACTACAGTTTACCGTTAAAGCTTGTTTAATTTAATAGTAATGTTCTAAGCATTACCCAAAGCCAAGTAATAAGCTTTAACAAGAGCCTAATATCATTGCAATCATGTAAATATTCAATCCGTAGCCAATAATACAAAGTAAAGGCCCATTTCCGAAAGTTCAATTGAGTGAAACTCAAAACAGGCCTATCTTTTTCCGTTTTACATGTTCCTACTCCTTCAAACGGCTCTGCACCCAGTTCCTTTGTTCATCCGACTTCTCCTCCCACTTTCCATTGTTCTCTAGGCCCTCAGCCAATCAGACCCCCGTAGCTACCCCGCGAGTCCGCGCTTACTTCCGGTAATGTGCATAAAACCTCAGCCCCAGAATGCATAGTTAGCACAGCTCACAGATCTCAAGCTAGAGACCGGTCACGCCAGTCGGGAGTGGAGACGCCATGTCCGGAGAATGCCATGCCGGGCACGATGGTGGTGGTTCGTATGTTATAGTTTAGCTTTTGAAAGTTCAGTTTAGGACCCCCACATTCTAAATTTTAGTTTAAAACTTAACTTAACTCTCTAGCTAGAGAATATTATGGTGGAGACGCCTGTAGCGGCATCTTAGGTTTCCTCTCTCCATAACGTCAGAGTGGTTCTCTTTCTAAAAACCAAATTTTTCCAGTTTATTTTAAATGGATTTTTAATCTAAACTAAATGACGGTTTGATCTTTGTGGAAGTCGAATTGAACAAACTGATGCCTAAGTGTAAAATTGCCGGGCTTTTTATTACTTAGAACAGTTCTCGAGGGAACTAAGGGAGGTTGATCTTTTTGTACTTGGAAAACTTAGAAACATAACTGTGGACGGTTGATCATAAGAAACATACTGTCAGATAGACTTTAATCAGTTGCGGCTGTCAAGTCTTGCGGGTGTCTCCGGGAGCACTCATGATTTACTTTTTCTAATGTGAAAATTTAAAACTTTATTCAAACCAAGTGTGTTTGTCTGAATTTATGAAATACTAAGTGTATATTCAAACTTGCTACTTTTTGTAAATGTAAACTTGTTGCCTATTTAAATAATTGGTATTCAAAAGCTTTCGAAGCAAACTATAATGTAAAGTGTACTTTCATTCTCTGTCGCAAAAAAAATAAAACCAGGAGTTTTAAGCTTCAGTCGTTTGCTAGACTTGATTAATTGTATTTTAGTGTAAAATTTAATATGTAGCCCATTTTTAGATTTTAGCTAGTTAAACAGTTAAATCCACCGTTGGTGGCAGCGATACCGACAGTTTAAGGTTAGGCCCCTTTAATTAGGACCGGCGCTTCATCCCCCATGCTGGGACAGTGTCCATGCTGTGTTGAATAACGTAAAAAGTCGTCATTAACACCGATTAACCTCAAGCTGAAACTCCACGTACACCAGGGAAACCGGGGGCGTTACAAGCACCTAAGCCGTCGTAGCGTCCGCCGTTACAATCTCCTCAAGGATATTCACAGGATTCAGTCCGTGCAAAGGAAATATACCAAATCACTCCCGGGCATGCACAACATGGAATACTGCCAGCGTCTTAAAATCCTCAAACTGGACACCCTTGAGTGCTGACGCCTAAAGGCAGACCTTTTCTTGACTTACAAGATTTTGCACTCTATGCTCCCTATAGACCTTCCATTAGTCGAATGAGTTCTGTTGCTAAGACCAGGGAAAATTGTCTTAAGTTACTCCTCCCTAGATTTCACACCAACACGCGAAAATCTTTTTTTCCCTGAGTTATACCTGCATGGAATTCCCTTAGTGACGAGACTGTCTCTTTCCCATCACTTGTTTCATTAAAAAATAAACTAAGCAAATGCAATCTCAGCCGCTTCCTCCTTCGCCCCAAACAGTCCCCAGCTTTTCTTAAACCACCACCTTCATCCTCACCTTTTAAAATCTCCACTCTCATCCTTTATTTTTTTAGGATTATTATGGTCAATCCGCCCACCTCCCGGCGAGGCCGCACTCCCCTCCACTCTGTAGATGGCCACCAACCTTCTCCATCGTCTTTGCTTTATAGCTATATGCAAGGAAGGACGTAAAACTAAAGCTATACAAGGTGTGATGTCCAACGATAACAACTTGTATAATAGGCGATAGGAGAAAATTAATGCCGTTTTTCACCACATGGCGAAGCTCTTCACGGTTTCGCGGTGTGCTGTATGCTCTGCAATGTTTGGCCTTGCTTTTCATCGATTTATTTCGTTGCTCATGATTTTGCTCGTTTCGTCGTGTGAGTCAGTATTTTATCAATGTTTTGCTAGCTGGCCTTCACAGTTTGGCCTTCACACATGAAACCGTTTGTTGTGCTGCATACGTATCGTCAGTGCGTCTGATGCTGGCCGGCGTTTTCGCCGCAAATAGGTCTATTATATAAATAGGAAGCAAGTGAGTATACGTTATCAGTCTAATGAATTGCCGAACGTACCGTTGCTAAGTTCAGACTTTAAGCTTAACTTTAAAGCTGATCCACCGTGCTTGAAAGTTGAGGATATTTTTGTATTCTAATAAGGCTGGCGTGCACCATCGGAGAGTAAGGTCTACTATACAGACGTAAATTGACCTAGAAGTAAAAGTCGGTGACTTTATTACGAGAGTAAAGTTGGTTTGAAGTAAATTACTCAGTTTGTTTGCACCTCGAGAGTAAACTACCACGATAGTAAATGTGGTGACTTCCACAAACGTATTACACCTACTCCAGAAGTATAAATGGACGGAAATCCCTAAAATTTACTCCTGCTATGTAGTAGGTTCAAATTGTGCGCCGACCATGGATGACATTGAATACATCGACAGTATTGTCGTAGCTGATGCTGCATCGCACACATATACAGTGCACACATGGCGGGAATTATGTGATTTCTACAGTGATGTTGAATTTATATCAAAAAACAAAACTGGTAAAAGGGACCGCCAAGTTCCGTATGGTTCGGCCCTTCAAAGGAGTGATATCAACACACCAAAACATTCGCTAAGTTAATCGCACCGACTAATAGTTCGAAGGTTAAATGAAAACTTTCAGTAGCAATCTTCAAGTTTTAATTTACCGTCGGTGCGATTAACTTGGCGAATGTTTTGGTGCGTTGATATCACTCCTTTGAAGGGCCGAACCATTCGGAACTTGGCAGTCCCTTTTACCAGTTTTGGTTTCTGATATGATATCATTTTTTTTTTTAATTCTGTATTAGACTCAACTCAACTAGTTTGCAGATGTGTAGTAATGTTCCACGTCAACAATAGCTTGAGTGGAAATTTTAATTTCATATCACTCCTTTGAGAGGCCGTACCATTCTCAACCAAGTCGCCTCTTTATCAGTTTTTTGGTTTGTTTTTATTTGTTTTTATTTATTTTTTCATTTAGTTCATATCACTCCTTTGGAGGTCGAACCATTCTCAACTTGGTGGCCTCTTTAACAGTATTAGGTTTTATTTTGACATTTTGTTTGTTTTTCGTAAATTGGTCGTAGACACAATTTCTTTGGCCACGTTTCTTAGATTTGTGACAATACACTAGCGTATGTCTAGATATGCACATCAATATACACATTCTCATTGTCCGAACTTTGGCCGTCCAATCATACATGCCGACAATACTAACAATGTTTATAACAATACTTTCATACTTACGCGCCCTCCCACACCATTCCCGTTACTCCGCTCGGCTGTAAACCAGAAAAGATATGCAGTTCGTATCGTACTGCAGCCATTCGTTAAATTACATAGCTGGAAGCCTTCCCGTTATCTCGGTATCGGTGAATATTCTCCGTATGGGAATTAACATGAGGATGAGCGGACTAGAAGTAGCAACTAGTAACAAGAAACACATTTGCAAAGTTATTGAGGGTCAAATTTCGCATTGAAAGCCACTTAGCTGACATTCCTATACAAGTTAATTTTTGTCAGGTGGGTCATTGCTTTTTATTTTACCACAATTTAAGCTTTTGTGCCGCATTATTATTTTTCCCCACGTACCTGAAATGTGCCCAACTCATGCTTCAAGATATAAGACACCTACGCTATGACGTCGCGCTATAATGGTTTATGTCCTCGACAATTGAATTGATGTGATGTTTGTTGCCTAACCTGATGCGACTCTAGCGTGTGTCTAGATTGAAAGAAATATTTTTCATTATTTCTATCAACACACATCTATCTTTTTCGGCCACATTCTTACGATGTTTACACTGTGTTGACTTTTTGGCGATGATACAATACAAGTCAGTGTTAACGCTTAGGATTAACTGTTCATTCCAATTTTCTTTACAAACTGATTTTCTTCAGGAGTAAAATTCCTTACTACAGAAGTAGCTACTTCTTTAGTACATTTGCAATGATCTCTCCACTTTTACTTCTGAACTATTTTAAGAGTAGTTACTTCAGGGGTAGGTGCTACTTTGGATGTAGATTGCTCTCGCATGGTACACGCCGCCCGAAGAACACTAAATACCAAATACCATTTAAACTTGTAGACTACGGAAGAACGAAGGACCTAAATCTAATCTTTTAGACTTGAATTTAAAGTTTGGATCATTAATGTATGGATATAACTGTGATGCCTGTTAAATCTTGGAGGAGAGGTATCATGGTGTTGATGAGCTAACAGACGAAAGAGTAGCACATTAACTTTCAGTTTAGCCACTGAGACGATGTTCGCGAAGTTCATTGATATCACGAATTCAAACGACGAAAACTTAGCTGAAATTCTTAACAAGTTTTGTTCTGTACATATTTAGTTGACGTTTCTGCCGTAACTAAGACGGCTCTTAAATTATGACGATGATGTACCCCATCATCGTCATGATTTAAGAGTCGTCTTAGAGCCGCAAAGCAAATGAATCGGTCAACTTCATGTTCGGTTGTTTTTTTTCTTTCCAATTTGAACGAATTTTATTATCGTCATGTAGACTACGTCTTCCCACTGTTCCCCGACGACAATGTCAGTTACTCCTACTCCCTGATGTTGGTAGTGGTGGGGGGGGGGGGGGCATTCCCCCCCCCCTCCATCCATGCGGTTGGCATATGGCCATTTTCATCCTAGGCACAACACTAAAACCGGTGTAATTTATCACAATATTTCTTGGAAAATAAGTTTCATAATTACCTATTTGACAAATGTTGAATTGAGTTTTAACGTTTCTTAAAAAAAAAAACATAACTGATGTATAGAAAAACTGTGATCGCAGATCATTTATTTTGTTTGTTCACTTGTAAGTTTTCCTCAAGCCTTCAAGCATGGTGCAAGTGGAGTGAAACCTGAACTAAACAAATCTGTGCTGTGGAGGCTAGGCTAAATGCATTTGTGTAAGGCATCTAACCGGCTATCAGCAGTGCCGCAACTAGCAATTTCCAAGAAGGGGTGCGAGTGCAAAATGTAGGGTCCTCCTCAACAAGTGCAAAATTTTAGGAACAAAGAGGCCCCCAACCAAGACCAAACAACCAAACCTGGGCCCGAGCACCTTGCACCCTTGCACCACACCTAATTGCGGCACCGGCTAGTAGCTATATCACTGCTGCTCATGACTGTCACTATAATGCATGACTGACAAGATATTCGGAAGCACTAATAAAATGGCTGCTTTACGAAACCACTTTATGGACATGGTGGGCAAATCGGCAGCATTTGAGTTACCATTCCCATTCATAATAGTATGTGATGACCTTGTCCGAGACACGACGTCAACTGACCACATGAGAAGCGAATTGGTATTGTATAACCCTGCCACGTATGTAAAGCCAGGTCTTATGAAGATTACAGAGCGGCATGGGGCAGAACTAGTTTGAAATTTCAATACATCGCCGCTTTTGGCTTTGCTGACTCGTAACAAAACAGTCAGCACTGAGATTTTAGAAGTCTCTTGAAACTTTGTTCCATCAACACGAATTCTTTATCTTGTTTAACCAAATGATGCCACTGATGCATAACCACAATGAATGTTACCATGGCAACAATAATTTTGCTATCTTACAGCTCTTAGTGCCAAAGAGGGCTTGACGCAGTGAGTTGAATAGATAACGGTGCATTTTCTTTCTACTCTCGTGCTGAGTAGAACAAATTGGGGAAGTTGGAGTTGACTTGGAGTGCCGATGCAGCCCTTGGTACTGCACACTGACTTAACCCGAAAAGAACAATTCCCTCCAGATACAGTGGTCTCTGCAGAGGATCTCACACTCTGTCTCCACACAGATGAACTCGGATTCAAAGACTAATTTACCTGGCATTTATTAACAACCAGCTTACAGGTTCTAGTTTCTGCCACAGGATGTGGTAACACACAAGGTCACGCGACATAAGTAATGCATTCCGATAAGTACAAGGTATACTAGCACCGTACCACTGTATATAAATAGCAAAATGCCGTTATCTCACTGTGCCTAAACACCAAAACTCCACTTAAATTTTGCTTACGCAGGCAGTGCACTATTTATGTCACCATATGTAGCGATCGGCCATTCTAATGTGGTGTAAATAAATATACAAGCATTGAAAATACATAGGCAAGTACACTAAGTACAAGAATGGTGATCAAAACCGCATATTCATGGATCGTAACTGAGCTTATAGCTTCATGATTATTAGCTTAGCGGCTGCTTTCTTATTGTCTGATTACGTGTGAAGAGAGAATCTTGAAACAGACGTCACCAGTCTTGCAGTATCATGCTTTGGAGCTTTGCCTATTCCTGTCTTCGTGCCTGGGGTTAGGAATTCTCTCCATAAGGGAGTGTAAGATGTACGTTGTCAGCCATTGTCGTACGTACTTTTTGTCACTCTCGGTGCAGGCATGACACCAGGGCCGGATTTATAAGTAGGCCCGAGAGGCCCGGGCCTATAGCGGGACTTTTTTAGGGGCGGCATGACGGCTTAAAAACAACTGTATATATGAGAAAAGCTGGCAAAACGATTCGACATCTTTTCTCCATAAACTCAATTCATGTCACTACCGACTGAGTGCAGGATCGGTGCTATACGTGAGTAGAGCCTATCTGACTTTTTCTTTAAAACGTAGCTACGTTATTAACGAAATTGTCATTGTGTGACAACTTTGTGTTGGGGTGGTTGTCATCTGTTGATCGCAGTAGTGAAATAAAATGAGTAGCCATGTACGAGCGACCCTAAGCGGCGCTCATTGAAAAAAAAAAAAACAGGGGGAAAGAAAGGGACAAGACCCTAGTAGGTAAGCAAATCCCTAAAGTTTCTTAATTTAAGTTTAAAGGGGAACGGAAATAGGTTACTTTTAATTAATTCGCTTAGGAACACAGCTTAAGTTATTGTTTGTCCCACAAATTTTCTATTGACTGCAAACGAACATACAAATTAGGAAAGGTGCTGGATCCCCGGGGCGCGGCCGGTAAATTAAACATTCCGTAAGAGTCTGGGAAACGGGAAGTTTTGGGGGCATTGAAGAGCGGCATTGTGATTGGGCCTACAGGCGGCAAAAGCTTAAATCCGGCCCTGTGTGACACGCCTTGGAGAGAGGTATGGATATTAGCATTACACAACACACTGCGTATAGAAATACAAGCATTGGTCCTAACTGCCCGACAAGGCGCATCGCACAAATTCCTCATATTAGAACGAAGGTTGCACGTGTAATGTGGTGCACATGTTCTAGGTAAATGCTTCCCACTCTGGCCCATGTTTACACATGGAAGAAACACGAATGTAAACATACGATGATAGAATTCATACGTTTCATACGTTTCGGAGTTGCCTCAGCTCGTGTGATCTAGAAATTTTTAAGCATCGGTCTTATTCTCTTAGTTAAATATGTAATCTTGCATATGATTTCGCTTTTCATTAGTTTGCTCCCGCCTCCATGAAACTTTGGCTGCCTGTTAGTGTCCTTTGTCTTCATTCGTGTCCTAATACCTCATCCCCTCACCCCCTTCCCCTCACCTCATCTTCCGTTGCTGGACAATCTCTTTCATTATATGTGAATGTCTTCTGTTTTTTTAATTTAGGCTCGCTGTTAGCGATCTTAGGGTCCTTGCCAGACCTGTTGCTATCGTGACAAATTATTATTATTATAGAATAATGTGAGTTAAAAACGAATTTCAACTGCCTAAAATTTAAGTTGAAGTGAACCACCAGACAACTACCAGCTAGCTGTATTGCCTAACCTGCCAGTACTGCAGCTATGTGCAACGTACAGAAACTGATGTTTGAAATTCATTTTTTGTAGTGAGTTGTACCGTCCTAATTGCTTTATCTGCCCGCCATAGCCACTCCTTTGCTGCAACGGAGGATAAATGTGATGAACTAACTGTACACTAGTCTAGTTAGTCCAACGGGTGTTAGTTCTTCAAATCTTAGTTCATCAAAAACACCTTGCCGATGTTAAAGTTAAATCATAGGAGTTGATTGTGTTTTGGTGGATAAGCAACTTAACTAAACTGGAAGTTTAAGAGCGCGGCGTCAAAGGACGTACCGCCACGCCAATCGGCATTCGCGGCCGCGCGATCGGAAATTTACACCCAACGCACTAGGTTTAATCCATCTAAACCATCTTTCAACATGGCGGAGAAAGCAGACGACGCCTAGTATAACGCGGTAGTAAACTGGTATATCGGTACTAAATTAGATTTAGTAATTTATTCAATTTTTCTGCTGCTACGACATTTTAACTTGGTTAAACTTACTGTTGTCACAAGAAGATGACTCATTCTACACCGGTTTTCTTGCAAATATCATGCATTCATAAGCACCCCGTCTCGTATTACAAAAATACGATATTTACTTCCCCAACAATCGGCGTTAAGGTTTCGTTCGACTGTCAAACTTTGTTACAAAACACAATGGCACGTAACGCCTGGCAATATAACAATCTCTTATCTTACCTACGTTTGATACATCATAAACAATGTAGTACAGGGCGTATTTCACAGAAAATTCCACCGCCTACGAGCGGATCAACCGCGAATACCTCATGGCGGCTTGGTCAGGCGGAAGTAGCAGACGCGCTTTGTATTCTGGGTACATTCGTGAGTCACGCTTGCCATCGAAGACTACGCACTTCGGCTATGCATTTGAGCTGGGAGTTGCTTATCCATCCAAACACAATCAACTCCTATGGTTAAATGTCAACTTCAGTGATGAACACTTGTGGTATAGTTCGTTTGCGCACGAGAATTTCAGAAAACTGGACAGGAGGAGGAGGAGTGAGGCGGCGGGGATAACAATGTCAAAATGTTACAATACTTGGCGACTGCTCTTATACCAGTTTCGGTTTTGGGTGGATATCACAACTTTCATAGGCTTGTGAATACAAAGAATTCCACTGTCTAATAGTCACCTCTACCTTTTTTGTCTGGAGTGTGTATAAATTTTCTAATTCATAATTTTTTACGTTTGCCATTGCCCATGGTTTGGCTTATTGCATGCTCATGTTTCACATGCTTAAGTCTATTTAACCCGATTTTTGAGCGCACTGGCTATGGGGTTACAATAGGCGAGGCGCACGATATCGGATTATAGCTCACTTTTTTTTTAATTTTATTTACTTACAAGAGCCTACGGACCATTATAGCTCACTCAAAAAAATGCAACAATGGTTAGGTGCCGGGAAAGTGAAATTGTCGTTGTTTGAGCTAGCTAACTCATTGTGGGGAACCAAAATTAAATGGTCCTAATTTTTCCTTAAATCTTCAAGTTTTAAACCGTAGGGTGCGAAGTCTTAAATTTTGAGGGCCTCAAAATTGGGCGGCCGACATGACTGAGTGACTTATTTACTTTTTCAATGCGGGCTTCGGGAAGCAAGTTGAATTGTTTCCGCGATTGTTTGCCGTGATACTGCAACAATTCAGAATCAACTACTTATCGAGATGACACGTGCTAAATCTAGACACACGCTAGTGAGTTGCCATCAAATAATAATCATGGGACAAACCTTGACCAGAACCTGACAATGACAATGACAATGACAATGAGGCTTTATTAATCTGATATAGACATTAGACAAAATACAAAATGGAAGACTGATGTCTTGTGAAGCCATGTAAAATTGGACAAAAAATAAATTAATTAAAACAGCTAATTGGTCTGTGCTATCAGCTGGCAAATTGTAGCAATAATGTAACAAAACATGGGGTACGGAAAAGATAATTACAAGATGCAGCAGACAGTGATGAAGGTACAAATGAGACAAACGCAGGACAGGACGGGACTGAAGAAGTACTGGACAAGACGGGATGGGCAAAGAGAATTATTAAACGGAGTAGAAAAGGGTTACAATACAAACAAGAGAACGACAAAAGAGACAAAGTCTTATAGGCGGCAGTTAATCAAATGCACCATAACCGTTATTATACCATCAAGATGGTAAATCATAAACAGGTTCTTGGCGGTTGCCCCACAAGGGACGACTGGCCAAGTTGAGTGCGAAGGAAGTCCAAATGCAGATTGTTACTGCGTCTGGTGAAATGAGAATGAACGGCGTTGTTACGCTTTGAGATGCATGAAACAATATTTTTTTCATGACGGTGGGCATAAAGTCCAATTCTAAATTTCATAAGGTCTTGAATAAGCAGAATCTTTAAAAAGAGGGAGGGAGTGTTGCCAGCTAGGTTGGTGCTGAATGGCTCTAACAGAACGTTTTTGAAGTTTTAGTAGTCGAAGTTTGTTGGCTTTTGACGTGTTGATCCAAGCGAGGATATATTAATTTAAAAAGGGGTACACCAGGGAGAAATACAATTGTCTGAGGCTAGCAGATGGCAGGAGAGGACCTAATCTATGAATAATACCAGCTCCTCTTGATATTTTGGCAGCGATATCATTGATATGATACTTCCAAGTTAAATTTTTGTCAATATTGAGGCCCAAGAATTTAATGGTATAAGCTGTACAAGATGCACATTACTGATAATTATTGGAACATAGGGGTTGCAGGGTGAAAAATAAGATAATTTGCCTTCTGAATATTAAGTGAAAGTCAGTTGGAATTGAGCCATGAGACTACTTTCGTTAGTTCTCTATTGACTGATTGGAGCAAGTCCTTAAGTGACTTTCCTGACGCATAGAGTGTGGTACCGTCAGCAAATAAAACAGCTTTCAAAAGAGGAGAGACAAGTGGAAGATCATTAATGTAGAGCAAGAATAAAACAGGACCAAGTATAGATCCTTGGGGAACACCATAGGTTATGGGAAGCAAAGGCGAGCTAACGAAGGTGATTTCAACACATTGCTGACGATCAGTAAGGTAACTTGTAAACCATTTGTTGGCAACTACCCGAAATCCATACAAGTTTAATTTCCGTAGGAGTAGTATGTGATTAACAGTATCAAAGGTTTTTTTAAGGTCGATGAATACTGCCACTAAATATAAATTATTTTCGAAAACCTGAATAACATCTTTACAAAGCGTTAACGTTGTCTCGTCTGTGGATTTGCCAGGTCGAAAGCCAAAGTGGCATCCCGTCACAATATTGTTAGACTATAAAAACTTAAAAACTCGTTTGTGTACGAGTTTTTCATATATTTTTGAAAAGACTGGTAGAATAGAAATGGGGCTATAGTTATTCATGTTGGTCTTTTCACCAGCCTTGTGTATGGGAATTACCTTAGCAATTTTTAGTTCATTAGGGACCTCGCCTTGCTCAAAGGACAAGTTAATAATACTGGTAAGCCTGGTAGCAATAGCCTCACTAGCCTGTTTAACAACCTGTACTGAAATAGTGTCATATCCAACAGAATTGGAGGTTGGGAGAGACTTAATAACGGCCATAACCTCAAACTTATTCGTAGGCACGAAAAAGAAGGAATTAGAAATGGGTTGCAGATTAACGGCTGGATTATTTTCCGTAGGAATAGTTTTGTCAAGATTCACACCAACTTTGGCAAAATATTCGTTGAAAAAGAGGCAATATCTGTGGGAGTGGTTAAATTTTGGTTGTTACGGAGAATATTAGTACTTACTTGAAGTTTCTTTTTCGTCCCTAGCAAGGAATTTAAAGCTCTCCATGTTTTCTTCATATTATTGGAGGCTGCTTGGAGTAGATTTGCATAGTGACATTTCTTAGCTGTTCGTACAACTTTGACAAGAACTCTATTGAAATCCTTATATTTTTATTCCTTTATGAGAGAAGGTTCTTTGAGGTAGTCCCGGTACAGATGGGATTTGGTTTTGCATGAATGCACAATTCCTTGGGAAATCCATGGCTTACGAGTTGATTTACAGATCTGCACACGTTTTAATAGGAAGTAGCTATCAAAAAGTGTCTGAAACTTATTAAAAAACCAGTATACGCAAGCTGAGCTTCATTGCAGTTCTCACTACACGGCATGGAAGCCAGCTGATTACAAAAACCTACAAGACCTATTCCCTACAAGACCTATTGCCTTAGCCAGTGTTCTGTGAACTGTACTTAAAAACTTCTTCTTAATAGACTGGAACCCTTCCTAAAAACAACTTGTCATCAGTTTGGTTTTAAGGCGAAGCATAGTACTGAGCACGCTGTTCACGTGCTTAAGGAGACTGTAAGACATTACCGGGCCCAGGATAGTGGTGTGTACGTCTGTTTCCTAGATGCCAGTAAAGCCTATGATCGGGTAAACTGGGGCATTCTGTTTAAGAAATTGTGTGACAGGGGTGTCCCAATATGGGCAATCAAGACTCTTAGGAACTGGTATTCAACTCAGGAAATGACTGTGCGATGGAGTGGGTCCACCTCTAGAATTTTTCAAACCAGCAATGGTGTGAGACAGGGTGGAGTGTTATCCCCTGCCCTGTTTGGTGTCTATATGGAGTCTCTGAGCCAGGCACTTGTTAACGAAGGTATTGGTTGCTATGTTGGTGGCACATGCATCAATAACATTTGTTTCGCTGATGATTTGGCGATTATTTGTCCTTCAGCTAAATCCCTTCAAGCACTGCTGGCAGTAAGTGAAAACGTTGCCCGGCAGTTGGACCTTCTGTTTAACCCCGACAAGACTGTGTGTATCTTCTTTAGACCAAGAGGCCTGAAATGCAAAGCGTTTATCCCCCCGAAGGTTTTCTTAAGTGGTAAATCAGTGAAGCTTGTGAGCAGCTACCGCTACCTTGGGCACATCATCTCGGATGACTTACGAGATGATGCCGACATGCGCAGGCAATGCCGTACGGTGTGTGTTGCTGGAAATGGCCTGAAGGCTAAGTTTAGCTCGTGTGATAGATTTGTAAAAAACCGTCTTTTCAAGGCACATTGCACAAACCTCTACACAAGTGGCTTATGGATGGACTATAACAAGGCCTCTGTGAACAAACTCAGAGTTGCATACAACAATGCTGCTAGACGGCTACATGGTCGGCCACCATGGTACAGTGCAAGTAGGTTAATGGTTGAGAACAACCTCCCATCCTTTGGAGCTATCAGAAGAAAAGCTGTTTGGGGAACTCGTGTTCGGGTGTTGGCTTCTCCTAACCTTCTGGTGCAGGCAGTGACCAGATTTTCACTGTGCAAGGAGTACACCTTCAGTACGTGGCATGCAGTACTGTACGGTGATTGCTTGTAGTTTTTGCTGTGTCATAATTCATTTCCCTCGTCCTTTTGTGTAATCTGTAACTCGGTATTATTTGTACTTAAGCAAAGGTGCTGTGGTCCAAAAAAAACGTGGGCCGAATTTTGAAATAAATAATAATAATAATAATAAAAAACCCTCAACAGCAGCCGGACTGTAGGATCTTTGCATAGTATGACTACGGCCGGTTTGATCTGGGTGCCGGTCGAAAACTGCCAGGACAGTAACTAAGTGGTCTGAAATATTGTCAGTTAAAACAGCAGATATATAGGGATCTCCAATATTGTTAGAAAATATGTTGTCAGCTAGTGTTCTCGTATTGTTAGTGATTCTGGTTGGTAGTTTGTAGTAGGTAGAAAACCAGCACCTTGAAAAATATCGAGGGAGGATGAAACCTGGCGGTCAGAAGATTGATTTATAAGATTAAGGTTAAAATCCCCTAGGATATAGATTAGCTGCATGATTTTCTCTATTAATTTTGTTCAAAACGCCATTTAAGCTTTCCCCAAACTCATCATAACCTCCATGTTGCCGGTAGACGACAGCCACAATTATATTTTTCTGATTTGGACGCTTGAATTCTATAAATAAGAATTGTGCAGTATATCTGCTGACTGGTAGAGCCAGGTCCTGCCGAATAATGTAATCAATATTGTGTTTCACATAGAGCATGACCCCTCCGTGGTCGTTTTTCATTTTATCATCATTATTACCAATATTAATGTACCCCGGGAGGGTATACAATGCTTCGTGGCCATTCTCAATCCAGGTTTCTGATACTGTGATCACAGTTGGTACCTCTTTTACACCGTTTATAATTGAACATAAATATGCATTTCTAATATTTCGTTTTTGAAACAAAATCAGTGGACAGAGGACACATGATAGACCACACCGTATTAATTACAATAAAAAGGAAGCGAAAAAAACCAACAAATTAACTGAAAAAAAAAAAGAACATTAGTGCTCGTATCCCCATACTCACAGCCGTGAAGGCACACGAATAAAAACGGATTAGAGTTCACTCGAAAGCAGGAACTATAATTTGAACGCCAGTTCACAAAAACGTAAACCCACAAACACACACAAAATAGACGGCATAAACAGCAAAAACGCTACAAAATTGAAAGATAAAAATGCATACACAAAATGAACACGTAATTACTCAAACGAACTAGAAATAACCACCTCAAATGACTTTCAAACACAAAAACAGGCAAAAAAAACTGCCTTTACTAGGAGTCAGCTTGTTTCACAATAAATGCACTCAAAATACACATGTACCTACTCACACGAAACAGACTTTCTTTCTGACACAACCATTGATCAAAAAGAGTCCTTGTTCCCTGGTATTGGAGTTCCAATTATATTTCGTTGCGTTCGAGTGAACTCTAATCCTTTTTTATTCATGTGTCTTCGCGGCTGTGAGGTTGGGGATACGAGCTCTAATGTTTTTTTTCTAAACGGCGAAGCCGTTTTTTGTTAGCCGTTTTTTTGTTTTTTTGTCCGGCCCGGCGCAAATTGGGCAACCAAACGACAGAGCAACCAGCAGCCAGGTACCAACGGCTGTCGCCAGCAGCTACTGGCAGCCATATTGGCTGATGCAAATGGTTGCCTGAAGCCATTTTCGGGACACCGGTAGCCATGTTTCCCGGCTCTGAACAATTCGAACCCATTCAACCAAGTTGCGGGGAACCAGTGGTTTTCACCTCCAAAACGAAGCTACATCCTTTCCGCAAACATGGCGCCTGTAATTTATTGGTCCACTTCACAAGCATCAAAGCTGATAAATTGTTATGCAGGCAAGAAACAACTTATAATCCAAGAACGTATTAACAGAATTGACGATCAAGTTGGATACATTAAAAAAAGTGTGTATTTCATTTCAGATAAGCCTATTATGTGGGATTAAAAGCCTTCACAGGGCTACAAGCGTGACGTGCTGGAATCATTGCTCAGTGTATTTGTTCAGGGAAGCTTTACGATAGATGGAATTAAATGTGACAGGTAAACAAACAGGCTAGCCTACCTTCCACATAAGAAAGTCTACATTTGAGGAACCATTGTGCACAGCGTGGCATGGATAGTGGCCCCTACAGTGTGCTTTTGAAAAGAAAATCACTAACAGTAGCTTACACACCAGTGAGAAGCTGTATAAGTAGGCGAATATCGGTGTTGTTCACTTCAAACTTTAGCGTTTTCAGAACAAGCAGAGAAATTCTTGCTTGATAAATCCTACGAATAAATGCCGTTTGAAGCTAAGAGCATTGCATTTTAGTGTGCACAAATGACGGTCACAGTGGCATTAGCCCAGAGCTACACTGTACAAGTGCGTTCAGTGTGGTGATGATCACTTAAGACTTGCTCACTAGCAGAGATTTACTTACACGATATATCCAACAAATGTATGCTGTTTGAAGCTGACAATATTGACTTTTGTGTGTACAAATGTCGCACAGGCGT
>JAHWFP010060273.1:722-123495 GCA_023313725.1 Lithobius niger | reverse complement strand
GAAGTCTAATTATTGGCTTTTATTGTTTGTTTTGTCACCCTCCCCAACCCCAACCAGGGTTGTCACATGCTTTTGTTACCTTTTGCATTCTATTTGTTTTAAAAGCAAACAAAAGCTTTCTTTCCTGAGGTCAGGAATAACTTTCTTGATTTCTTTACTGAGGTCAGGAATAAGGGTTATAGTGACGGGAATGGTTGTTGGACTTAAAAAAAATCGAAATCGACGTGTAGCGTTTTTATTTTTAAATACCCTGTATGATCCATAATTCTTATTACAATCAACAATATCACCTTGCTGGGAAGATCTCTTCAGATTAATATGATTCAATTGACGATCCATCTTGTCAGTTTCATATGCGAGAATAACAAAGTTCCGAATTATCATCTACATATATAATAGGCAGCAGCGGCCGAGTGCACCGGCCTCGCAATTCCGTCGTACAATCAAGTACTCCACCCTGTAGTGCCATCTGTTGACGGCATTCGCCTTCAAATTCTGATTGGGACACTTTTCCAACGTCTTCAAACAGATGGCGCCACTTACCAAACCTGCCATGTTGCCGTCTGTTGACGGCTTTGGACTACAAGTTCGGGTTATGACACTTTTTCCAAAGTCTTCGAACAGATGGCGTCACTTACCAGACCTGCCGCACTGTTTTTGGATCATATTTTGGCGATTGTTGTGGTACCAACGCAGCAACAAAGTTTTAGTCCCGTGAAATGTGCCATTGTCGGCGTTGCAGCTAAAAAAAAAAAACAATCCGTGCCAACTAAACCAGACAACTTTAAACCAAATAACGATTGGTTCTTAATTTCGAGGGCTCCTTGGCAGCCTGATACGATGAAAAGGCACATTCATTTCCTAAATGCTCACTTCCAGAAAGGAGTTGAATTGTTTTTTTTTTTATTCTTTATTTGAGCCTATTGGTCTCGCACCATGCGCTCACGATAAACATAGCTAAACACTACGACAAACTACACTACTACACACATATGCCATAACTTAACTCAACTCCACCCACTAGCAAACCCCAGAGACCAGCCTCCGGGCTGGTAAGAAAACTGTTAACACTCAAAACGACCCGTCGCCCTACAAAACCTTGAATTGTTTTTAAGTGGGCGGCAACAATCGTTGCTTGCAACAATTTCGCAATGCACGGTACCGAGGTGAATTGTTTCAAAGGACTAACTTAAACATAGGGTTACTTGCTTTCTGAATGCTGGGTTTCTCAGTGATAGGGCTTTTAAAACCTTCAGTCAAACATACGAATGCGACTTTTCCGGGGCTGCACCAAAGGGGAAATGTCACGGGACGACGTTTTTGGGGGGTGGGGGAGAGGGGCCAGGGCAAGTGTGTGTGGGGAGCTATGCGCGGTACCGAAGTAAATTGTTTCTTAGGATTAACTTAAACATGGGATTACTTACTTACTTGCTGAAAGCTAGATTTTTCAGTGATAGGGTTTTTTAGCCTTCAGTCAAAAACACGCCAGCGACTTTTCTGGGCTGCATCAAGGGGGGAATGTCACGGAAGACGTTTTCGGGGAGGGGGAGGTGGCAAGTGTGTATGGAGGGACACGTATGCGTATCCGGCAGGGGGCGAGAGTGTGGGGGTTAAAGTCATTGTAAGGGGGGGGGGAGCATATGTGGGACCAATTCACATGTTCGGTCTTCGGGTTGATAAATTTAAAACTAAAGACCAAACACTTGAGGTGCCAGAGGGAGGCGGAGAGATACTCAGAACCCACACTATTGGAGTGCAGGAACGGGATGCAACATGACGCGGCAGGGGAAGGGGAGCAGGGATGTGCAGGTGGTGGGTAGGGGGGGGTGCATGCGCTGCAGGCACAACTAGTTATGTAATAATTCATAGCAATATTCTGTTATTCAAATTAGTATTAAAAAACGTTTAAGCGTATAAAATACGGATGTAAGCCTTAAAAAACTTAAAGCCCTAAAGGAACAGATATTAGAAAAAGACAAGTTAGCCATCAGTGTCGCACTAATACGTGGAAAAGAATCTCCAGCGACCCAAAAAACAAGCTGGAGCTTCTTTTACACGTATTAGTGCGACGCTGATGGCTTACGTGTCTTTTTCTAATATCTGTTCCTTTAGGGCTTTAAGTTTTTTAAGTCTTACATCCGTATTTTATACGCTTAAGCGTTTTTTAATACTAATATCCCTTATTTTTTTTCTTGTTTTAGCAAGAATAACACAGAAAAGAACACTGAAATCATCTTAAAATAACTGTTATAAGAGAGTCTTTTCCATGGCTGATTCGTTTTATACTGCTAAGAGTGACTTTTGCACCCAATTTCATGTTTTTAGCTTGATCTATATGAATTTGTTCCCCAAACCCCTGGGAGGCATCACGAGGAGGTTCTGGGGCGGGAAGGGGAGGGGGGGAGGGCACTGATGGCACTTTGGGTATTTCATTGGGGTCCATGGCTGGTTCGATTTTTACTGTTAAGAAAGTCTTGTGTACCAAATTTATGTTTTCTGCAAGATTTCTGCAAAAATTTGTTACTCCACTGAATGATTTCTGCCCAGTGCTCTACAGTAATAATTGCTCTGCCGATGCGAAGACTGCAGTAACATCAAAATCGTGTTCAAAAGACCCTGATCGGTGTTAATACCTACATTTTGAGCTGTACAAATTGAAAATTGGTTCATTGGTTCGATCTCTAGGTGAGAGCAAAAGTTCTAACCCATTTGGCTTTCCGTGTCAAGAATAATGTAGTTACGTTAAAATAGCATGCGAAAGGCCCTAGGCCTTGTCCATACCTACGTTTTAAGCTATACAACTTGAAAATCGGTTCTGTGGTTCGATCTCCATGCGAGGACAAAGAGTCCCAACAGCAACATTAATGATTTCTGCCCAGTGCTCTGCAATAATAATTGTTCTGCTGACGAGAACACTGCAGTCACATCAAAATCTGGTTCAAAAGGCCCTGGTCGGTGTTAATACCTACATTTTAAGCTACACAAATTGAAAATCGGTTCATTGGGTCGATCTCTAGGTGAGAGCAAAAGTTTTAGCCCATTTGGCTTTCCGTGTCAATAATATTGTAGTTACGTTTAAATAGCCTGCGAAAGGCCCTAGGCCTTGTCCAGACCTACGTTTTAAGCTATGGAACTTGAAAATCGGTTCAGTGGTTCGGTCTCCAGGTGAGGGCAAAGAGTCCCAACAACAACAACAACAAGAACAACAACAACAAGAAATGGCCATGCTGTGGACGCCGAACGGTTTGATTGTTGCCATTAAAATTTGTAATGTGGTGAAATAGTTACGACACCACCCCAACAACCGAATTTCGTTGGTCCATGTCAATTCTGGGCGAGACTATAGGAGTTCAAAATTTGACGTTTAACATGGAAGTTCATGCTGAGGCTTACATAAGGCTTATCATGTATCCTATATATTACGAAAATAAAGTATTACAATAAATTATGTAACGAAAATTGTTTCTATGACTGCTTAGGAACACAATCAACACAGTGCGTATTAGTCAACCTATCCAGCTATAATGTTCACCCACTTCAAAGGACTATTGTTACCTGCCTGATTAACTTAGCTGGCTACAACTAGGCTAGTTGGAAAGGGTGAAATGTGCAATTTCCAGGCCTGCATGGTAACCAAAAATTGAGAAAACTTACATGGTAGTTTGAAGATGTCATAGTGTCGTAAGAGCGACAAAAATGCAGGTGTAGAGCGAAAAACGACATTTTTCGTTAAAAAAAACCAGCTGTAGCGTCTATACTTTTAATTGTTTCAGGAAAAGTCATTCATCAGAAGTTGTTTCAAATTTCTTTTTCCACAACTTTGTTTCATATTGTCCGTTAAAATATTTATATTTACGGCGTTATTTGTATAAACCTGTGTTTTGGCAGCAATTTTTTAATATGCAGCCGCATGCCCACATTGACAGGTTATCACCCTAGTGCAATTTGATATTTGCCAGGTTACCTACATGAGCCACTTGAATGATTCTATATACATTGAAATGGTCACAGGACCACCCTCAGCTAGTAAATAATTAAAAAGATAGATGTTATTGTGCCAGGTAAACTAAAGAACACCTTGACTATCAAAGAGTAGCCTAATTATTCAGCTAAAAGTTCACTTCCTTCAAACACTAAATGTAATTGATACGCTACAGTGCGAATCGTATCGTACTAATTAGGGATGAGCGATTAATAACTTACTTTGAAGTAAAATGCCAAAAAATCCATCACTCATCAGAACTTCCCCAAACCCACTTTATTCATTGTTCTTTCTTCAAGTTGTCAGACAGTAGCTTTGTTGTCTTTCAAGTAAATGGCGTAACTTTGGGCAACACCGCATTCAGCACGACTTCAGAGAAGGCTAAGATACCAACTAACACTTCCAAAACGTTACAAATGCATTTTCAAACTTACAAAGTATGAAAAACCCTATTTACCAGACATCAAAACAAATCTGGGACCAGTTGCTATTGGATTATACACACATGTACCCTTTTGACTAGATGGAGAATCTAGGCAAACTAACGACCATCAAGATATCACCAACTGAAGAAATACCTTGTTACGTAAGGCGTGATAGAGCCTTAATGATCGAAATTATAGCAATCAACTATCCACTTATGGAAAACCAGGCCTGTATCTCAGCACTCAGAGAAAGACAACACCCTGCTCTAAATATCACCAGAGAAATACTCTTGAGATCTGGCAGAGCTGAATATTTGAACTTTAACAGAAATAGTTACTTGACAGCCTATCGTGCCCTTGTAATGATATTCCAAAGTTCACTACTCCACGACATGTGGCCACAGGAGCCCAGGCTTATCTGCAGGGACATCATGAACTTCTGCAAGATATCAATGTGCTGGACATTTACCACGACCGAATCCATCTAACCTAACTTCAGAAACGTATTACCAACAACATGTTTTCAGAAGTGCGAGACACACATTTACTACAGCTCAGTAGGTAATGTACAGCAACCCATTCCACTGAAGATGATTACAGAGCTCAGATTCATCCTTCTGAAAACTTACCACGTTGAACAGCACAAGCACTAAGAAGAAGAGAATGGCGATGGGGCTCATATTGTGTTTTGTGCCACAGGCAATGGCACGAATATCGGCACTGCGATGCTGTTGAAACTTCAAAACACCCAACAGGCCCGCGTTGTTTATGTTGTTTGGAGTATGAGCAATTTTCCATCACATGTGGCACATACCTCTCGCACACACGCGACGAAAGCGGAAATGGAAGAAACCCAACTTCATCAAGGACTCAAAATGGCGATCCTATTCAAAGAGCAGGATCCTCAGGCCAACTACCTGACTGTGAACCTTGATGCTCACTGAATCAAGGACAAAGACAGCAATCAAATTAGCCGATAATCAATTGCGAGGCTGTGGCCTGCTTGTGCCAAGAGCATCGCACCTGTAGGTTGCTAATACGCCCGCCCCATTTTAACACTGTTTAGGAAAACGAGACTCGGCACAAGTCATCTGGACAGGTTGTAACAAACTATACTAAACTCTGCATAAGTGATGTAGGTGTGGATTCAGGTGCCAAGTCATACACACACGATTTCAGCTCAAGTCTTATGTTCACGTGCAGGTGTTGTAAGCTATTGGATAGGGCTACGTGCACTACGGTTAGGATCCAGTTGGCATCCGACAACGCATGTGCCTATGATGTATTATAGGAGATTTGAGAGTAACGGTTACGACTGAACCAGCAAACTACTGCCTTTTCTACAATACTCAGAAACATTGTCAAGATGCCAATTGGTTCCAAACAACTTTTGTCAAGTTCACATATTGTAAACAGTGGCCTGAAGTCAAACTTAAGAGATCGTTGCACCCCACAATTTAATATATTTGATGAAAGAAATCACCATTTGCCTAATGTTCTGTTAAAAATTAACAACACTTTCGATGTTGATCGTAAAACATTCATTGTGAGCTCAAGGAGGCGCAATAATTTTAGGAGATGCTAAGCATTCTTTTTGCCTACCCTGAATTCCTTGAAGGAGCTCCACCTGCAGCTCATGATATAACATAGGACGAATGATTGGGTTAGGAGACGACCGGCTGCAGCTTCGCGATAACCACACATGTGTACCTGAACCGTGGCGGCGCGCATTGCCAATGAATGAACTATACGGACAAGTCAGCGCACAGCGGACAAACAAGCAGCGGACAAACAAATACGGCGCGCTCGGAAAATGCACCAGCATTAGTAGATATTCCTGCAAACCATATAACAAACGTGATTTTCAACAGATTTCCTGATAAATTTTCCCACGAAATGCAAACCATTAGATGGGTTTTGCCGGAGGAAAGATTTTAACGTGCCAAACGTCACGAATGACCCTTACATCTTTTCTTCTCATTTCAAAGGCCAAAGCGGCCCAACGAAATAATATCTTAACCCGATTTCTGCTACCGCAAGCAATAATGAGGTGAGTTTGAGCTGGGTTCTTACTTCTTACGCATTTTATGTTCTAAGGAACTTGAAATCAAAAGGAATATTTAATATAAAATCTAATAAATATGTCACAAATATATCCGAGCACAAACATGCTTTTTTGATTTTTTTGTTTGTTTATAATATTTTTAATAATCCGATAAATCTTCAGTTTGATACAACAGCACTAAAAATATATTTATTTATGAACAGAAATATATCATGCAGAAATAAAGTTATACCGGTACAACCGTTACTGAATTCTTTTTATTTAATGAAGCTTCGAAAGTTGTGGTAATAAAAACTTGTTACTTTTAGAGTGCAGTACTAATTGCAACTTTAAAAAGTTCGGTCTACTGTCGAAAAGTACGAATGGTACTCATCCACCACGATGGATACGAGGAGTTTCTCCTCCCCGCGGGGGGGGGGGGGGGCGCGCCGACCCCCGACCACTTTTTTGAACTTCCTTTCCATCTCAGTCCTGTCTGATAAAGGGGAGAGAGGAAGTAACAGGAATGGGAAACACGAAAAAAAAAGTTGGGTGATAGAAAATAGGTGTAATGGGCAGTTGTTCCAATCTTCGCCGACTGTGACATTCTTCCTGTCACGTATCGTGGCTGATTGGTCGCACGCTTTGGAGGTGGAGCTTAACGTGCACCCGACTATAAACTTTTCACGTCCAAACAACAAACTTGTTTTTTTGGTGTGTTTGGTTTATGTTAAATCTTTTGCCTTTTTCCATGGACTTGTCATCACATCCCAGTCAGTACCCCCAACCCCATCCCCAAGCTTTCTTCCCTTCCCCCTTCCCAACTACGCTATAGTGAGAATGGTCCAGGCCCGGACTGGCAGCCCTGGGGCTCAAGTACCAAGACATTTTAAAGAGCCCCCAAAAACAAACCGAGCCGGGGAATATAAAATTAGGCAAACTTATAAAGGACCGATCGTTGTTTATTACTGGAGTGGGGGAATGAAAATATTACGACCAAATTTTCAATAACCCATCTCTCTACAAAACCCTGAAAAAAAACTTGACCTCCCCACTCAAGGTCCAAGAATAACGTGGCCTCCTCCAAAAAGAAATGCCTTTTTGTATGCCTATTGAGCAGTGACGGCGTCAGAACTAAATTGTTGGGGGGGGGGGGTGACAGACAGCACGTCTGGAAACTGAGTGGGCCAGAGATTTTTTTCAAGACAACAGCATTTGGTACTTTTATTCCGTTCAATTCAACCAGAACATACCGTAAGCATCAGTGCAGTACAACGTTTTGTAAAATACGCCCCACAAACACACAAAAATAAATTAGGCTATACACGTATTGCAAAACTGCTAAATAAACTAATGAAAATAAATAAATTAAATTTAAAAAACAAAAGTTCATTTGATTTCAGGTTTAGCCTACAAGTTTTTTTTATTATTTTATTTTCTGCTGGTGACTTGAGTGTTGGGTTTTTTTGGGGGGGTGGGCATGTGAAATACTTGGCGGGGTCATGGCCCACCCTGGCCCACCCTTGACTCCGTCACTGCTATTGAGACTGCGTGCAGATGATTTTTGTAGCCAAATTAAGTAATTAGCACTCCACACCGACAAGTTACCACTGGTTGTAAGGAGAACGTGCCTCGTTTTTGCAGGAGGTACAGATGTATGACAAGATTTAGATTAGGGGTTTGAATAATATCTCTAATGTGTGGTGCAGTGGCAACCCGGACCACTGCACTGTGACTGAGGTTGGCGCTAATGACCAAGCTGTCGACGTGCCATTAAGCCTCATCTCCCCCCCCCACCCTCGTTTTTAACGAAGGGCAACGTCGAGTTAAAAATATTCTATGAAATACCGATGTTCCTTACACCCATCTTGTGTCGAGCTTCATGCAATAAGTATGGCTTTTCTACAAATTATATTAAAAAATGTACAGTATTTAGTAGTGATACAGGGAGCTTCAAAACTGGGTAAACATTCACATCATCGAGAGAAGCTGAGGCGTTCTCAGATAGTTTGACTGCTGAAAGTGTCATTTTGAGGAACAAAAATGACTTTTCGTACTCCCCCCCCCCCCCCACGGCGGTCCTAAGTATAGTATAATTAAAGACAGTCTATTATAATTAAAGCATAATGACCGGTCCCTAAGTATTATACTAGTCAATTAAAGACAGGTATGAACTGGTCAGGGAAGGGACCATATTTTCAGACCAACCAGAAATTACAACGAAAAAAATTCATCAATAACATAAATTTCACAAATCTAAAAGGCCCCCTTACGAATCTACGGAAGGACCCATGTGCCATTGGCACCCTGCCACGAATCGAGGAAAAAAAAGTTGCGGAAAAAAAAGCCAATAGGGAAAAAATGCGAAAAAAATTGGTGGAAATACTACAAAAATACTACCTTTAGATATATGTGTGAGTACCGTAATATTGGACAATAGGCTTTGCTGGAAATACTATCAGAACGTATGGCATGCTAATAAGCAAGACTAATCGCAGTAGTTCTGACCAAGACCAGGAATTACATAACGGCAAGTTTCGCGCATTACGTACGATCTGTTTGCTCTTGCCGGAAATTATTTCATCGTTTTTTAGACAACTTATCTATTTCTTTTCGTGGAAGGGGGATTGGGAACAACACACTCCGAAAAAAAGTACCAAAGTTTACTCGGGGAAATACCGAATAACTAAAAAAAAAGTTAAAGGAATTTTGAGTGAACTTAGTGTTTTCTCGAATTTTCTTTTAATTATCCAGAGTCGATCAAATTCAATACTCCACCCCCGCCTTCCCCAGTTAAGGAATTCGTAGAAAATGTATTATTACCGAACTCCCCCAACCCATAACCCCCTACTATTTCAGTTTTGGTGGAAACTTCGTGATTTCACGAATTTTGTCTTAGTGAGGACGACTTTATCTACCCACCTCTTCTCCAGTAAAATAATTTTGGACAAAACTTGTGACTTTTTCGTTTAAATGATTGTAAATGCAATTAAGGTAACCTTGGTCGAGAAGCAATCAGTTAATGAATGATGAATGCACACATAACTATATTTAGGCAGTATTTTTTGGTGATTTTACACCAGATTTGTCTTGCGAATCTTTCCCCATCCGCTTTTTTTTCCAACGGCTTTTTTCCTTCAGCCATATTTCTGGGGCTTTTATTCCATCAGCTTTTTTCCAGGCTTTTTTTCCGTGCACCCTCTGGCACTATGGTCAGTCCGGGCCTGGAATGGTCTATGAATTTTAGAATGCACAATTGCAAGTGAAGGGAGGGAGAGGAATGAGAAGGGGAAAGAGGTTGAAATCAAAACATCTTTTTTTGTGTGTGGTTATAATAATTATGTATGCCTTGCCTTCCTAGTCTACTTAATTAAAATTTACTTTGGTATTTAATTAAAAACGGATTTTTTTTCGGGGCGGGGGGAAGCGGGATATGGTGGGGGAGGAGGCCAAAACATGGTAGTCCGGAGCATATATCCCCAAATTAGACGAAATTGTGCATTTTATCTTAAAAGCATGAAACTTGGCAGGATTGTTGTTTACATCAAATTAAGACTTGTAAGCGCTGTAGGCATTCCCCTGACTTGCTACGAGCCGCCATATTGGAAAATGGCGGCCAAATAGTCTAAAATTGTGCATTTTCGTCGTAAAAACATGAAACTTGACAGGAATGTTGTTTACATAAAATTAAGAATTTTAAACATTATAAGCATTCTCCTGCATTGCTATGAGCCGCCATTTTGGAAAATGGCAGCCAATGGTCTAAAATTGTGCAGTTTCATCATAACAGCATGAAACTTGACTGGAATGTTGTTTACATTAAGTTAAGAATTTTAAGCGTTGAAGCCATTCTGCTGAACTACTATGAGCAGCCATATTGGAAATGGGCAGTCAAAATGGCAGTCAAATTAAGTTTTTTCTCATAACTAAGGCGAATCAACGGATTTAACTTTTCTTTTTTCTTCCTGTTGTTCGTAATTCATTTTTTTTTTTACCAAAACACTGAAATAACTTTTCGTACGACCAACCATTTTATCTGAAAATCTGAATTCTAACTACTGTTACACGGAATTCAGTGAGTTATACGGTCTGAATATTTTTTATTATACGATTTGCTTACTTATGGCTTAATAGGCCTCTGAATTTTTGATTTTACTTTGAAGTAATTAGTACACAGATGAAACCAACGGCATTCGCCCTTTAAAGCAATTGTAAATAACATATCAAAATTGTACTAAAATATAATTCATGGAAACACGAAATTTGCCGAAATTGACACTTTCAATGTTATTTATAGAAACACTGAATTCCCTTTCACAGTTAGCAGAATACATTCTTCCTTTATTGGTCTTTTTGAAATATCCTTTCCAATGATACCAAACATAACCGGAAGTAACTTCCGGAAGTAATACTAATGTATTAGTGAAAAGACGCCATTTGCATTTCAAAATGGCATTTGAATACGGCACTTTGATTTCCCTTTCACAGTTAGCGAAATTACATCCTTTGCCTTTATTGTTCCTTTTGAAACTTCCTTTCCAATGATATACTAAACACAACCGGAAGTAAGTAATGGAAGTAGTATGAATGAATCATTATGAATGCATAGTATATGTTGTAATGTAAATAATAGGTTTTTTTATTGAAATTGTTCACCTTTTGTGAAAAGCATTAAGTTTGGTCTGGATGCATATGAAGGGTAATTGGAAAATAGGTATATGATAGCAAGTTCAATCCCCCCTCGAGGGAGTGGGGGAGGGGATGACTTACTCTCCCCCAAACGGTTCTCTGGATGTAACGCCTTAACCATAAACAAATCAAAAGCAGAAAGTGAAGCAAAGACGTTCAATACTGAATTCCGGACAGGAACGGGATTATACATCTTTTACGTAAGAGCAACCCTTGAACCTCACAATCGTATTTAAAGCATTATCACCCTTAATTCACACGGACACTCCTTTTTTCAATTGGTTGTTATAGCGATTTTGGTATTCTAAGTGCTCTTGCAAGACCTTTAATAGCTCGAAATGGTCGTGCGTCGAATTTTCTGAAAGGGTGGAATCTATTCTTTTCATCAATCATAACCGATTTTTTTTACCTTAGGTAGGGACCGTCCTACACCTACTGAAAGGCGAAGAGGTAACGGCATAGCGGCGAAAGCATATGGTGATTTTCGAATTCAAAGTGCTCTTGCAAACCTTCTAATAGCCCGAAATGGACATGCTTAGGATTTTCTGAATGGTGGCGAACTACTCTTTCCACCAATCCTAGCCGAAAATTATTTCGCTTAGATAGGGACTGTCCTACACCCGTTTAAATGTGTAGTTATAATTGGTGTAGTGGCTAGTTTCAATTTCAAAGTGCCATTGTAATGCTCATATTTGTCATATTTGCTTATCTAAGCTAAATAATTTCGGTTAGGATGGAAGGAAAGAAAAGATCCATACCTTTCAGAAAATCCTAAGCATGTGCATTTCTGGCTATTAGAGGGCTATTAAGAGCACTTTGAATTCGAATAATCTTCATACACTTTCACCGCTTACACCATTACCACTTCACCTTTAACTGGGTGTAGGAAGGTCGCTATCTAAGTTAAACAATTTCAGTTAGGATTGGTGAAAAGAATAGATCGCCACCTTTTCAGAAAATCTTAAACATTTCCATTTCGGGCTGTTTTTCAGAGTTATGGAAAACAAGTAATTTGGGCGCCATTTTCCAATATGGCAGCTCATAGCGATTGAGGAGAATGTCTACAACACTAAAATTCGTAATAATTCTAAGTAAACAACATTCCTTCCAAGTTTGACGCTTTTATGATAAAAGTGCACAATTTTAGACTATTGGGCCGATATTTTCCAATATGGTGGCTCATAGCAATTTAGGAGAATGACTACAACACTTAAACCTCTTAATTTGATGTAAACAACCTTCCTGCCAAGTTTCATGCTTTTATGATAAAAATGCATAATTTTAGGGATATCCTCAACACTATGGGGAAAAATTATGGGTTTTGCTCGAGTATTAGAATTTTTTTTGCGAATATGCGAACATGATTTTTCCCTTTTCGTCCGACCTCTATAGTTGTAATAGACAGTGCCATTTGAAGACCGTCTGACGCAGATTCAAAAAAAAATTACCGTCAGTTCCTTGTACACCGGTTCTTGTACACAACAGGGAAGATCTGAATGTTGTTTTAAATACTCTTGAGGATAAGGACTTTTTAGAAGAAGCAAGACAATCTAGGCGTTATTCAAAGTGGATAATGGAATTAATTCCGAACTTGACTGTTTCATCACGAAATTGAAGGAACACCCGTTTGGATCATCAATTTGTTTACGAGATTATGTACTGAAGAATCAAGGAATTATTGTGTTACACGGGGTCTGTAAAGTTAGACTTTGTTTTTTTTCGTTGTTTAGCATTACACAAAAACCAGTCAACTAGTTTGGAAACTGTTTCTACTCATTTACGGAACATTTATGCACAATGCAAAAAAATTGAGGTAATTGAGGTTCACTCATTGGGCACAGCAGTTCTTTACCATAATCTATAAGCCACAAACATTTTCATTAAGATGAATCGCTCGCTATACATGCGACATTTAATATTCAAAGGGTTTTAGTGAGCGTTAACCACTCTTGGTCATCTGCCCGACGAAGTCCTACTGATTACTAAATAATGCAACATAACTTCGTGACAAATAGAAAATGTTACTTGAAAATGTTACTTGGTTTGTCAACAGCATGCGTAACATGGTCGAGGGGAACGATAGCATGTCGGATTTCCAAGAATTAGCTCGTGTAATATGCACCGCGTACCGGCGATTGTCCGCTTGTTTGTCCGAATGGTTTATATGGTCGCCACATGCGGCGGTGCTGTTTTGCGTCACATGTGATGTTACCGTGGCAGCATGACGGCGATTGCAAACAGGATGTCCCCTAACCCAATCATTCGTCCGAGATTTATCGTCACGTTAGTTCATGACGATTCAAGTTATCTACACGTTTCCATAACTGACCGCATTACCGACAAGAAAATGATTTTGAGTACGGTTCTTTGTTCTTAATGTAGCTAAAATGGTCTTCGTACAAATTCAAATATATCGGCTCATAAGACGCATGTGAGCGTCTTACCAACTCAGCCGTAACAACATTTTTGCTGTCTTGCTTCAGTTCATAGACAAAATTGGATACTTGAAAAAGACTATAGAATTTAAGTCTGATAGAGTCACACCTTTAAAACTACATACCTCAATTTTTTTTGCATTGTGCATAAATGTTCCGTAAATGAGTAGAAACAGTTTCCAAACTAGTTGACTGGTTTTTGTGTAATGCTAAACAACGAAAAAAAACAAAGTCTAACTTTACAGACCCCGTGTAACACAATAATTCCTTGATTCTTCAGTACATAATCTGGTAAACAAATTGATGATCCAAACGGGTGTTCCTTCAATTTCGTGATGAAACAGTCAAGTTCGGAATTAATTCCATTATCCACTTTGAATAACGCCTAGATTGTCTTGCTTCTTCTAAAAAGTCCTTATCCTCAAGAGTATTTAAAACAACATTCAGATCTTCCCTGTTGTGTACAAGAACCGGTTCTGGCAACGCACGGCCATTATTGCTACAAGAATAATGGTACTTCAACTCTCCACGCTCTATGTGTCGCAGTATGCAAGCAAAAGAATAGTTGAGTTTAAAGACGTATTTTTGTTGGCTGAAAATTTGTAATGATTAAGTTATTTAAGTCACCAGGAGCAAGGCTGGTTAGTAGAAAGTTGCAACGATCCTGTATTTTGTTGTTTGTATCTCGTTGTTTAGCATTACAAAAAAAACCAGTCAACTAGTTTGGAAACTGTTTCTACTCATCTACGGAACATTTATGCACAATGCAAAAAAAATTGTATGTAGTTTTAAAGGTGTGACTCTATCAGACTTAAATTCTATAGTTTTTTTCAAGTATCCAATTTTGTCTATGAGCTGAAGCAAGACAGCAAAAATGTTGTTACGGCTGAGTTGGTAAGACGCTCGCATGCGTCTTATGAGCCGATGTATTTGAATTTGTACGAAGACCATTTTAGCTACATTAAGAACAAAGAACTGTACTTAAAATCATTTTCTTGTCGGAAATGCGGTCAGTTTTGGAAACATGCAGGTAACTTGAATCGTCATGAACTAACGTGTGAAGCAAAGGTGCGACACCTATTTCCTTGAGGTGTGTATAAAACACAGTCATCAATTTTTGAACAGCTCGAAGAAGTAAGCATCGTAGTTGAAGAAATTGATAGATATTTTCCATTTCGTGCTACATTTGACCTGGAAATTTTATTTGAAAAATGTGCTAATGGTGATAAAAACACAAAGAGTCTTTCTTGGGTAGCAAAGCATATTCCAGTCAGCATAAGTGTCTGTTCAAATATTCCAACTTACACCGAACCTGTGTGTTTGTGTCGGATGGGTGTCCCAAAATGTTAGTGCATAATTTTTTGAATTACCTGCAAAAACTTAGCATTGCAAGTTATAAAATTTTGTTACAGAAGTATAATACCGTCTTGGTAGCTTTACACAAATTAGTTGAACAAACCGTAACAGACAACAACGAAGCTGTAAATGTCAAACATAAATATTTTTGTAAAAATTTGTTTGACCGATTTCAAACGTATTTTAAAGAATTGCCTGGGGTTGGTTTTAACAGCGGTTCTTATGATTTAAATGTGTTAAAAGAGCATTTTTTCGCTGCATTGTTGCAGTACGAACCATTTAAATTTACCATTAAACGAAACAGTACATTTCTCTGTCTCCACACAGATACGTTGAAGTTTGTAGACATTTGTAATTATCTAGCTCCTGCGTGTAGCTATTCACAATTTTTAAGGGCTTATGGTTGTAGTGTGAACAAGGGTTATTTTCCGTATGAATGGTTAACATCGGTAGAAAAACTTACCCATAATGAACTTGTTCCTCAGGAAGCTTTTTATTCCTCCCTAAAAAACGCTAATATTACTTCCGAAGACGACGTACTTTGTCAAGAAGTATGGAAAAGAAACAAGATGCAGTCGATGCGAGTTTTTTTAATTTGGTATAACAACAATGACGTCGTTCCTTTTCTGGAAGCTTTGGATAAAATGGTTTTATTTTACACAGAAAGAGGGATTGACATGTTTAAAGACGGTGTAAGCGTTCCCGGCTTAACAATGAAGTATGTCTTCAAAAATCTTGATGCAACCTGTTTTACATTACTTAATGAAAATAACAATGATTTGTATTATACGTTTAAAAAAAATATTGTTGGTGGTCCAAGCATTATTTTTCATCGCTATCATGAGGTTAACAAAACGTATATACGTGAGATAGAAATGAAAGAAAAGGAACTAACACCGAAATTGTGTAAAAAAAAATGTTAGCTATGACGCAAATGCTCTCTATCTTTGGGCCTTAATAGGGCCTATGCCTAGTGATTGGTACATTCGCCGGATATATGAAACTGGCTTTAAACTGGAATTGACTATGCCCCCTGGGGCCAGTCGTGTATAGAGAGAGTGGCTTGAGTGGGAGGCCTACAATACAGGTTCTGCGATCAACAATAAATTTAACAGTAAGAAAACACTTGTCGGGTCCCGCCGTCTACCCGTTGATGGATTTACAAAAACAACAAACACTATACGGCAGTTCCACGGGTGTTACTACCATCCCCATCGACCCTTATATAAGTTCTCTAATAAAGAGCCGCTCGCTGCAGAACGACAAAAAATGTCAACTCTCAATGCAGATTATATTAAATCTTTAGATTACAATTATAAAGACATGCGTGAATGTGAATGGTATGCACTAAAGAAGACTGACCCCTCTATACAACAATTTATTAATCAGAGGCTTGGATTTTTCATGGATCACAAATCTCGACTGACACAAGCTGAAATCCTTGTAGGTATAAAGACTAGCGAGTTATTTGGAGCTGTAGAGTGCGATATTTATGTTCCTGGGGTTTGAAGGAGTATTTTGCTGAGATGCTGCCTATATTTAAGCATGCAGAAATCGGTGCCGATGATGTTGGTAGTTTCATGCAACAGTTTGCTGCCGATCAAGGGATGACAATTAAACCATGCAAGTCTCTCATTGGTAGCATGTTTGCTACGAATATATTATTTGCGACACCTTAACTGAAATGGTATATAGAAAAGGGGTTAGTTGTTTTCCATATCCATCAGGTTATACAGTTTAAACCAGTTAACTGTTTTGAAAATTTTGGAAATGACGTCATTTCTGCCAGACGTGGTGGGGATAATAACCCTGAATAGGCAATTTTGGTTGAAACATTTAAATTGATGGGTAATGCAGGGTATGGTCGTACTGTCACTAATAAACTGAATCAAAGAGATGTCCATTATTGCAACGACAAAACAGCTGTTCGGAAAGTTAACAGCTTCTTTTTTCGTAGTTTGGAGCCTGTTCAGAAGACTGTTTTGAAATATTATCAAGCAAGAAGTGAGATTAGACTAGAATTACCCTTACAAATAGGATTTTTTGTTTATCAATACTCAAAACTACGTATGCTACAGTTTTATTATGATTTGATATTGAAGTATGTTGATCGCAAGGTCTTTCATTACTGTGAAATGGACACGGACTCAGCATACATAGCTCTTTCAGCAGGCCAACTGGATGATGTTGTTAGACCATCACTGAAACATGCGTACGAACTAGTAAAATGCAAATGGTTTCCTAGAACAGAATGATACTGATGAACATTATACGTATGACAAAAGAACCCCTGGTTTGTTTAAATTAGACTGAAGTGGAACAGGGCTCGTTGCATCAAGCAGTAAAACCTAGTATTGTTTCGGAGACGATGGAGATAAATTCAGCTGCAAAGGTGTCAGTCGTACACAATCTGACATTTGTAAAGAAAGATATTTAAATGTACTTCTGAATAAAAAGGCTAGCAAAGGCATCAATAAAGGATTTCGAGTGCTTGGAAACGCTATGCATACCTATCTTCAGTACAAGGATGCCTTTACGTACTATTATACGAAGCGCAAAGTGTTACAACACGGAGTATCTACTACTTTTTTAGATTCATAGTTTCGAGTCTTCTTTGTTGGCATATGTTTGGAAAGGATATTGCACGGTTCCCTTAACAAGTTGGAAATGAAGGGTTTGTTGATACTTTTGTTGTTGTTCAGGACACTGTTAAGTATAATACATTTTACGTATACTATAATAGCTTCGTACTACCAAACTCGATTGGTAAATTAGCTCCACGCCTATTATTGTAACTATGTAATCTGTATGACTGTATCTTTTTACTTGAGTTCAGGTGGGTGTGCCTTTTGTGTTTGACAATATTGGTATTACGAACTGTTACTTCTAAATACAAATCGCTTAAGTTTGAATGTTGTTTAATGTTTACTTGTATTATTGTTCCTTGCATGAATTCGATTGCCTTTGTTTTGGTTTAAGAGTAGTTAATTTGATACGTTATTTTAACACTATCTGTTGTGTTTTTAATAAATGTATTTTTTTTTATTTATTTCATGTTTTGTATTTTTTTCTTTTGCTTTCATTCTTCTGATTGTTTTTGTTTTTGATCGTCACTGATTACGCTTCAGTACAATGTGTCCAACAACTGGTTTATAAAAGGAAGTAGCTAAACCGAGAAACCTTCGTTTTACCTACGTACTTCTTTAGTACATGACCTTTCCATCGTTGATCGTTTCAACACGTCTATATATCGCCGACTGCACTGTCTATGTAATAAACATTCAAAACTCGGTCATTAGTAAAAGTTGTTTGTCCGTCATCCACCTGTCTCTGCATCTTACGTTTCGTAGCACTCCCTCGTATTGTCCTCCACTCCTCTCTCGTCTAACCTGTTCTCCTACTTTCAACGGGTCCTAGTTCTGTATCTTCACTCTACAAACCAAATTAATTTTTTTTAGTAAATGTATCAACAGCATCTGCTGAGATACATCTGAACCAAAAAGTGTTGCCAGACATGAGACAAGATCATCTGGTTGAAAGCTCATCTGAGCCTCCCCGTACCTCCCCCCAAATGAGCATCAAATTGCTCTTAATACACTACTAGTAATTATTCTTTTTTAATAAGACGATGTTCATACAGTAGTTAACTTCATGAGATGTTAAAATCGCTTAAAGGAGCAGTAGGGCTCGCATGTTGTAAAGAATTTTCCATCTCTATGGGATAGTCTAAGCAAGAAGTTGCTACAATTTACAGCGCCGACTTGGCAGAACATTGTTCCTACCTTTAACATTTTACTTCTTCAAGTGCGAGAAGAATGATAACTGGGAGAAAGAGGGAATGTGGGAGGAGATTAGATGTACGAAAAGAATTAATGAATAAAATGCAAGTTACTAAGTACCAAACAAAACATCACAGGCCTTCTGTAAGTTTTTCCTCACAGCTTAGTTTTTGGCATCAAGTCAAAATACTCAGAAAGCTGTGTGACACCAGTAACCGGAAAAGAACCTAGGACGTCTATTCTTAGTTTGTGTATCAACACTTTAACTGTCCAGCTGCATCACAATTTTACAGGCCAAATCTTATAGGTATCAAGGCCGTTATAATCAAACCACGCTCTACTACTCCCACCCAGTACAGTGAGTATAATAAGCCTAAACTCCATTCGAAACTTTTTCAGTACCTCATCACTATACTGTTGCCAGTTAATAGTAAGTAGGGAAAGAAAAGATAAGAATCTCTATGCTGGTAACTATTTTTGTATTAGTTTTGCAGACATTTCACAGTTTGGGACATTTACGTACCGGCATATCCACCGTAACACCAATATTACTACTTTCCTCTGACAACAACAACACAAACACCAATACAACACAACAAAGAAAGGCCGTCAACAATAGCTCCAACTTTTCAATGTAGTCAAACCACAATCCAGACAGAGGGACACAGGTGGCAACTTTGTACAGGAAATACAAAGTACTGCTCACCATTTACGTTAATTAAAGCCTTTAAATAATGGATTTAAGTACAGTTAGGCTTACACTGGTTTATTAATATTTTGAAAGATTAGAATGCACATAGCCTTCAATACTTTGTGTCTTAGAGTTTGTTGGTGACTTAGAGAATTTTATATGAAGGGTCTGCTTTTCTGTATCTCATATCAGTTACTTGATTTAATTTGGTGGATGTGATGTTACTATCTAGAATCCTCAGCTATGTAGACCTACACGAAACTTAATAAAAAGGAAACGATGGCTGCTGCTTTTTGGGGAAGCAAGTTAAATCGTGATGAATTAAAGAGAAGAGATACATAATGCAAAACACTTGGTATTGAATATTAATATTGCACTATTATGTCATTAGCAAATAATATTCATCTGCGAAATAAGTGAGTATTATACAGAATAGCTTACGACTGTCAAATGTGTTGCATAGTCCATCGTAGAGTCTTGTAATGAAACACCACTTATCACGATCTTGGTATGAAACTCCCACAATTTTCGGATGCAATAACTACAATGTGGATTAGTATAAAAAATCGTTGTCAATTAATACATAAGAGGAAGTAGCATACGTAATTAGAATAAATAAGCATGTTCTATAAATTAGGTCAATTTACACGTACAACGTAAATGTAAAACGAAGTACTTGGATCGCCAACATTTAGCATTTTCCGCCATATATATTTTACTATTGGTAGTTAAGAATAACACGAGATAAAATCATACTAGAAAAACGAAGGGGTGGGTAGTGGTACAGGCGTAGCAATTAAGGAGTACTAGTGATTTAGTGAAATGGTACCTGGTAAAATTCATTTATCTGTGCATTAGTTCTTTTTCTTAAAGCTAAAAATACTAACCACTGCACATAATGTAAATGAATATTATATGATGAAATATCGCAGCGATATTCATTAAATCACGAATTTAGATAAGAATAAGGTTGCCAAGGGAGTTTCATTTCATATTTGGTTATAGAGAAGATATCTTAAAACAATTTTTAAGAAGTAAAAGAGTGTTATGAAACTGATTGTAGCAGTAGCGATTTAGGTTTGCTGAACAATGAATCATATCAAAAACCAGAACTGGTAAAAAGGACCACCAAGTTCTGAATGGTTCGTCCCTTCAAAGGAGTGATATCAACACACCAAAACATTGGCCAAGTTAATCACTACCTTGTTCAAGTTTTCATTTAACGCCCAAAGTGTTATTCGGTGCGATTAAGACCAAAATACCAAAAAAATTGAAATAGACCTTACATTTGTTGCTTTCATTGCCTAGGAAAGGAAATCAGCAAAAAGCCATCGTTCTGAGGGTCGCTACCAACGAAGCCTAGCAAGGTTAGGGAGACTGTTGCTGAAAAAAAACCATGAAAAAATAGAGTTGAAAGGAAAATGCCAGAGATGGAAGATTTATTAGCCTAGCTAGGAGGCAGTTTCCAGGAATAATCACTACAATCCAGGAGTCAGCAGAAACATTATTTCATAATGGACCACAGACCAGTGAAAAATAAAAAAAAAATGAAACAAGAAAGAAAAAGACAAGAAAAAGACCACGCAACTATAAAAAAAATCCAGGACGGTTAAGGTAAACTTCACTAGTGTACAGTTAAGTAAATAAAAAAAATAAAAAACAGGTAGTAAGAACAGCTGTTAACAGGTTACCATCTGTAAAACTAGCGTACTATAATTCGCAATGTAAATCAAAAGAAATGACTGAAAGTTAAACCTATCCACAAAAGTGAATAATGGCAGTAATAGGCGAGTAATGCATGAAATGCTACGAAAGGAAAAAAAAGATACCCTTTAAAAATGGTCAATACAAATATCTAATTGAGGGAGGTAACAAATCCATTTTTTAAATATCACAACGCCCAGAAAAGAATGGACTTAAGTGCAACACGAAAAACAAAGGGCCAATTTTACTCTAACAGTGGTCCTCTTAGTGTTGGACCCTGGGCCATTCATCTCCTAAGGAAAGAGCATTAGCAGAAAATAAAGGGACAATATTTATTTATTTATTTGCTATAACAGCAACAAGCAACAGCAACAGCAACAGCAATAATACTTTGGACGTTAAACGAAAACTTGAACACTGCTTTCGAAAGAAGCACTGTTCTAGTTTTCATTTTGCCTTCGAACTATTAGTCGGTGCGATTAACTAGGCGAATGTTTTGGTGTGTTGATATCACTCCTTTGAAGGGCCGAACCATTCGGAACTTAGCGGTTCCTTTCTCCAGTTTTGGTTTTTGATATGATAATAATAACATAGCACGTCCGTCAGTAAGGTAAGAACATCAGTCATCGAAAAAGTACAGCAACAAGCCGCCAGTTTCCCTAAGGGACAGTCATGGAGCAAAACGACTAGAAAAGTCTAGTGGAAAAATACCAACACAAATTCAAAAATAACAAAATCGTACATCAGTCAGTATGATAAAGAGGCATAAAAATTTCAGCTAATAAGCTGATTTCAGCCTTTTATGTACTGAGCAACACTTTCAGCAGGGTTTCAGGTTTAAAATATATGTTTTTTTTAGTTTACTTCAACCTTAGTTTTGAACTTATTGCAGGTCATCCATTTAAATTAAGGTGAATCCAAAAAATAACCTAAATGCAAACCCTAAAATATTCAGCTTATTTTCAAAAAAATCCATCGCATTTTTTTGGTTTGCTCAAAAAAAACTTTTCAGTTTTTTTTCCGTTCCATTGCCACTCTCATGCCTCGGTAAAGAATATCAGTTATCGAAAAAGTACAGCAACAAGCCACCAGTTTCCTTAAGGCCAGTGGTAAATACCAACACAAAATCAAAAATGGCAATATCGGACATCAGTCAGTAAGGTAAAGAACATCAGTTATCGTAAAAGTACCGTAAATCATCTTGTATAAACAAATATAGACCCCTTTTAAAGCTAACAACACAATTAACCTCAACATCATGATTACACAGTGAATTCCAAAGTTCAAGTAAACGATGAGCATGAGAACGCACAGGGTTATAATATGGAGTAGCGATACACAGTTTGTAATTTGAATCTCGGGTGACAAGGAGAGTACTGAACTATCAGAAGAACAAATTATCTATTTTCCAATTGATGCCTCTAATGATTCTATTAGATAAAGTAACATCCAGTATCGTGCACAAAAATAACTACACTACGTTTCGAAAGGACAACCTCCCGTCCTCAGGTTAAAATAAACACTAAAACATTTTAAAAATTCATGGCAGTATCTGCCTGACCTTGCCTGGATGGTTTATTTTTTTAGACTTGGTGACTCGGCAGATACTGCCATGAAATTTTTTAATGTTTTAGTGTTTATTTTAACCTGAACACGGGAGGTTGTCCTTTCGAAACGTAGTGTAGTTATTTTTGTGCACGATACTGGCTGTTACTTTATCTAATCTGCAAAAAGTGCTGAAACTTCTCAATCTAATGATTCTAAACATGAGAATGAGTCTACCACGCTGTCTCCAACAAGTCAAGAACGGAAGACTAAGCGTCTTAAGTACTTTTGAGCAACTCAAAAGAGAAAGGTGATCTTTTTTTCGTAAACCATCTCTGTACATTTTCAGTTGCTCGTTTATCTTTAAGTAAAAAGAGGTTCCCAAGAAATTAGGCCATGCTCTAGTATGGGTCGAATAATGGACAAAAATATAGAAAGATAAGTTTTAGAAACCCTAGTGCTAATAGTGCGATTTAGTGCGATTTAGTGCATAAATCATTGAGTTAGCTTTACTAACAATAATTTTTCCGTGTTGGGAGAAAGTGAATTTCTCCTCAATCATAATACCAACTTCACGAAGAACGTGTGCATCAGAAATAGGACTGCCATTGAGGGAATATGTAACCAAAGGGTTAGTATATCCAACATGTATGGTAACCAATTTAATGGCAATAACAGGTATGCTCCACTTCGAACTCCAAGAAGCCACATTATGAATTTATGATTGCATATTTTTAGTACCATTAAAACTAGATAATACAGCAGCCATCTTGGTATCATCTGCAAATTTGGAAACCAATGAAAGCACGTCGTTATAAAAATCTTGTATAACGATAGAGAAAAGGCACGGGGCCAGAACAGAACCCCGGGGGAGCCCGCTAGTCATGGGCTCCAATCGGATCTGCAGCGATCCAAGACGACAGCTACATTACGATAAGTAAGCAATTCTGTAATCCAATTAGCTAGAAGACCTACAACACCAATTCCTGCAAGTTTTACTATAAGTATAGCGATGATCAACCTTATCGAAAGCTATTTCAAGGTCAAAGAATAAGAAATCTGCAGGTTGCCATGCATCCATTGCTTCCAATACACCATGGTAAAATGTAACCTAAACGTAGTTGAAAACCCTTGTCGAAAGCCATGTTGATCTCTTTCCATCAATTTATATTCCTCCAAAAATTTCACAAGGTGTTGGTTTACAGTCTGTTCAAAATTTTTTGAAAAATGCGAGGTGAGAATAATAGGCCTGTGATTACAAGCATAGTATGACAACCCTTCTTATAGATAAGCATAACTGGGCCTTCCTCCACTCAGGTAGAACAAATGTTTCATCAAGCGATTTATTAAATAAAATCGTTAATACAGGAATAATTAAATTCTGTATCAAATGAATAAGCCTACCCGTTATACAGGGTGGTTCAGAATAAAACCGACAAACTTCCAGGGCATACTAAGGCGGTAAAAAACAAGCCAAAAAGTCCTATATAACACCTATCCAAAAATACTTGGTTACCGAGATATCGCCCTATCAGACCCCAATTATTTTACGATCGAGTATTTAAGTCGTGGCTTCATTGGAACCTGTGACTGAATGCCTGCAAGGTGCACGTTTTATTATGACATCATACACCATCTGGCTTGTTTAAAACCAAATTCATAGCTCCACAAACTCAAAAAGAGCGTAGTTGCACCAACTTGTGGCAAAACTTCATGATAGGCCTACTCGAATTGCGTTCAAAACTAGCCAACAGAGTTTTTAAATACATTTAAAAAACTTTTTTTTATCTAAAGGATGGCATAGGTTAATAATTTCTACACGCAATAAACATTGGTCGAAGCTGTAAAAAACATCGCTGCTTTTGATAAATATTTTCGAACACGAAATGTCCACTGTGAACATTGTAGTATTATAGCACAGCAGCCAGAGGCAGCCTGGAGGCTGTAGACGTCAGTTGGGAAGTTGGTAACCAGGGGCCAATTTTGTGACATCAGTCGAGTAGCTTGGTAAGTGGTGGCGGGGGGGGGGGGGCAATGCCCGGTGCGGGTAGCTTTGTCCTTTTTTGTTATCATATTATTTTTTTTGGGGGGGGGGAACAGGTGGTATTTTGGTTGCTGATGTGAACTCCTGCTTTGTGAAATATGGTTTTGATTTAAATTGTGTGCAAAGATTAGATACAGAAGTTGAGGATCGGTTTGACGGAGCTGGTCCCCTAACTTTTGAGCGAAATGTTAAAAAACAAGCTATTTTTCCTTGAATGGCTCGAGGCAGTGGTACCGTAGTCACAACCAGGAGAAAATTTCGCATGAGGCCGCACAAAGCCAGGAGGTCTGGGGAGTGCTGTTAGCTCATAAGTGGAGTCCGGGAAGCTGAAGCATTTTAAGGCACATCACTGCCATATGTATCCGGGTTCTAGGGAGTAAGGTTTTGATATATTCTGAAGGAATTTATTGAGCATTATAACACATTTTCGGGTTACGGGTTCGGGTTACGGCTGCCAAAACCCCAAAATGTGTCATAATGCTAAATAAGTTCCGCCTCTCTTCCCTGCCAGGGGCGTTTACCTCCCCTCTCTTTTCTTCTGTTTATATTCACTTTTTTTTTGCAGTTGAAGTTGTCGGTGGGGGAAGGGGGATTAAATAGCGTTTAAGCCGATCCCGGATTATGGCGAAGTTTTCCCACTGGTTGGTGCACCTTACTGCATCCGAGTTTTTTTTTAGCATGAGGCCACAGTAAAGCGTGCGCCTTGCAGCAAGTAAGACACACGCTACTAAGCCATGACTTAAATACTCGATCATAATATAAAGGACTTTATTAAGGCGATATCTCTTTAACAAAGCATTTTTAGATAGCATTTAAGTATTTTGACTTGTCCTCACGTCATAAGTATGCCCTGGAAGTTGTCGGTTTTACTCTGAAACGCCCTGTATAGCCTGGTCCAGCAGATGTACTAGGTTTAAATCTACAAAGGGCAGTTTGTACCACGTCGTTACTAATAGCAAAAGGTGGAAATACACATTTCTGGTAGTACAACGTCATGTATATCACTTGTAGCAGGGGTGTAAACACTAGTAAAATGCTTACAAAGCAACTCATAAACAACAATGGGTTCATCATTTAGTACCGTCCTCGTCACTCATACCTCTAATCTGAACTTAGGCGGAAGAAGTTAGACGCACATATTTAAAAAAAAGGTCCGGAGTCGTATTTCATATTAGATGCCAAATTGATCTCAAACTGCTTCTTTGGTTTCTTACTTCCCTTAACAACTTCTTTCCTAAGATCGGTATATTTATTGAAAAATTCCACATCAAGTAAATTAATCGAACGTTTCCAAAGAAGTCTGTTTTCACTAATCATAGCATTTAGATTATCTTGCATCCATGGCAATTTGGAGTTATTAACAGTGTTTTTAAAACGACAAATATCATTTTATTTTTCTAAACAATATAGAACATTCAGTTGCAAGGGTAAGATCTCGTACAAAAATAACATCAAGTTATGTTATTTCCACGAGTGAGGAAATCAACCAGCTGATGAACCTCTAATTTATTTAATACATGAAGCATACGCCAGTCATTAGCTCTGTCCGCAACTCTCTTGTCTCAGTTAACAGAGGGCAAATTAAAACCATTCATTAGAATGATTGGGTTAGGTAACAAAACATGGCGTTCCATGATACAAGCAAAGTATTCCTCATCATTAGCGGTAACAGCAGCTTGGCGACAGACAAGCAAGAAGTTATTACTCTGCTGTTCATTCTTATTCACAAACGAACAAGCAAATTCAGACTGTAAAAGTGGAAAGATGGGTGAAATCTGAAGAGAAATACGTGCAGCACAATAACTCCTCCACCATGTTCAGGGAGCGGTCGATCATTACAGACTACAATGCAGTAGACCTATTCATTACTTCCTACGACGGAGTTTGACATCATTGAGTTTAACCAGGTTTCGGTGATACAAACAATATCAGGTTGGAAGTATGAAGCAAAAGCTCCAACTTGGTAATCTTACATTTTAATGAACGAGTGTTAATCAGTAAAACGTTAATGTAGGTTTAAGGCATCACCATTTGGAAACAATTTTACCCCTAAAGAGTCTAACATTGTCACATTGTCGGTTTCTTTCGGGTACTCCTTGTTGAAGGACTTTATACTGTTGCCTCTGTTGGAAGGTTGATTCACGACACACAAAAATTTTACCAAACACTGGATGATTTTTCAGACCGTCAGCGTTTTTAAGTAACTTTCAGCATTATCAACAAAATCAAAATGGAGCCAAAATCAATGTCGGCTTGCCAATGCGACATGTTTACAATCGATGGCAGCTAATAAATGAACGACTTGTTTTTCAATTTGCATCAAATTCCGGTGTGGAACTTCACAACTCGTGAGATGACCCAGTTGCAATTTGAGTGAAGCGATATCTGCATCCTGACTATCAACTCTAGCTCTATGAAAGGAAGGAGACACCAACTCTGGTTATTTGTGCTTATGCTTAGCTACCAATCATCTAGGCCAAGAATAAATAATAAATATATTCACTAGGGGTTTCCTGACTAAACAAAACTCACAGGTCATAAAAAGCAGCGTTTTTAATTTTCAGTTCAATAGCAAAATTTGTGTGCCTTGTTCACCTAGAGACAATTCCGCAAATGCGACCACGTGGGTGCTTTGTCCAAAAATTGCGAAAAATAAGCTGTTTATAAGCATGCCAACACAACACACCAGACAATTTTAGCTAGTGAAACCATGATACTGTACAAAAATCAAAAGTAAAAATCATAACGCAGCTAGATGCCTACACAATTTCTGCAAACCATAATCTAGCAATGAACACAATCAAATACTTCCCTATTCATCACCAGTGGAGAGCTCTCTTTAAAATTTGCCAGTGAACATTAAATGACTCGTTTTGTGACGTCACCCACAACATGGCGGCACCCAGCTAGCTTTCACAGGGCTGGTCCCATTTTTTTGTTATTTTATTTTTTTGATTGTAAGTATTGAACACAAGGGCATTAATTTTTTACTTTTTTAACGGTTTTAACTGTACTCATTTACTGTCCTTTGTCTCTATGAACAGGACACAACAATTTTGCTATAGTGCTGAAAATTAAAAACGCTACTTTGTATGAACTGCGAGTCTGGTTTTGTCAGGACACCCCTAGTGAGTATCGCTTTTTACTCACAAACGGGACGTATTAAATAATAAGTGAAAACCCACGAAAGAAATCTTGGCCAAAATATATGGGCATAATGAAAGGAGTGACAAAGTACAGTTCTAAATCACGTGGTTGAAGAGCCACAGCGAATAAACACTGCAGATGCAGCTAAAAGGATAGAGATCTATCATGCAAATCCCGACGATGAACTACAGAGAATAATAAAACTCAGCTAAAATGAAGCACCTGAAAAGCAACAGCAGTAGAGAGCTACAATGCAAATGCAATGTTAGCTAAGTTAAAGAATGGGTTGACCTGGCTTAGTGTTAGAGAGGGAAATTTCCACAGATTATCATTTAAATGAGATTCATTAGAATGAATAAAAATGGCATAGTAAAATAAATTAGGGATTTTATATCCCCTTAAATACATTAGGTATGATAATAACTAATTTCAAAACACATATCAAAATAGGAGTTTTGTCACGATGCTTACTCTATGCAGAAGTAAACACCAATATTTCCATAAATGGAATCAACTTCAGGGTAAGTAATTTGTGATATCTTCAAACGGCACAAGTAATGAAAATGTGAAAGATGTCTAAACAACAAATCAGGAGTGAACTGAAAAAACTCGATCCTGACACAAAGCTATCTGGAATTTAAGACATGTAAAATCTAAATGATTAGCTTAAATCGACTGCCGGAATCCAGTTTGTGGCTTGGTCAGCTGGTCTGCAATATTTATTGTATTGGGGCGTATTGCCGTTTTGCGGAAATAGCTAGATAAGAGGGAAACTTCAAACCAAAATGGGTTGCCATAACGAAGTTGGTAAATAGAGGGTCGATGGGAATTAATCTGCTTATACCTACATATCAAAACCCAAAACTGGTAAAAGGGTCCGAGTTCCGAATGGTTTGGCGCTTCAAAGGCGTGATATCAACATACCAAAACATTCGCCAACTTAATCGCACCGAATAATACTTTGGACGTTAAAAGAAAACTTGAACATTGCTACCGAAAGTAGCACTGTTCCAGTTTTCATTTAACCTTCGAACTATTAAGTGGTGCGATTAACTTGGGGAATGTTTTGGTGTGTTGACATGACTCCTTTGAAGGGCCGAACCATTCGGAACTTGGCGGTCCCTTTTACCAGTTTTGGTTTTTGATATGATATCACTCTTTTTTTTAAATTGTGTATTGACTCAACTCCACTACCGTGCAGATGTGTATTAAAGTGCCACGTCACAAGAAATTGAAATTCAAAAATTTGCTACTACCTATAGCGTATAGGCTAAACCATTCTCAACTTAGTCACCTCTTTATAGGTTTTTGGTTTTGTTTTCATTTTGTTATAATTTATTTTATTTAGTTCGTTTTGGTGTGTTGATAGCACTCCTTTGAAGGGCCGAACCACACTCAACTTGGTGGCCTCTTTACTGCTTTTGGGCTTTATTTATTTTGCGTTGTTTTTACAGTTGGTTTATTTTTCGTGAATTGGACGTGAATACAATTTCTTTGCAACGTTGTTTAGATTTATAGTGACTAGCCGAGTCGTTCGCTGACGCTCGCTCATTCGGCGGCGTCTCGCTTCGCTCGAGGACATTTTTTGTTTTAACATTTATGCTGCTGACGGTGAATTCACACCAAAAAACGATCATGAACATTGTAGTGCGCATTTTTCGTAATGTTTCAGTTCATAAACATACTATAACTTGTGCCTACTCTTGCATTTTTCTTTGTTTATATCATAGTAAGTCTTGCTACTAATTTTGTAACCTGATCCCTGTCGTGAACAGATTTTTTTATTCAAATAAATTGTGCTGCGTAAGATGTCGAAGCAACACCAGAGCTGAACACCAGGAATCGCAAGTCACCTATAATTCGCGTTAGTACGACCAAACCCCTATAAATTCTTATACCATCCATGCATAGGTTTTCTTGTTTCACTTATTTTAGGAATGTTTACTTTACGTCCTGCTTTGTGTGTTTTAGCATTTGTGTGCATTATTTATGTCTCCCCATCCCCAATGGCGAAGTAGTTGTAAAACATCAAAAGATAATAATGCGTCATTGAACAAAGATTAACACAAGGTTTGTTGACAGAGTTAACCAACCGTTTCGTGAAGTTTTAATGCAAGTCAGCTTACACGCAATACGAAATCATACCCCGATATGCGTGTTTACCACAATTATGCTAGACTGTTGAGTAGAGCACCAGATAATGACATATTGATCGAATGTCGATGTTTTGCAAATGCAAACGTAGAAATATTTCTAACACCCTTTTCTGTTATTTATATAGTTTGTTTAAGTAGGCCTAATTTGCATTTATCATTTAATCTTTTCGTACCTTTACGTAATTTCATTTAAATTTACGGCCAAATTGGTAGTTTGAATTTGAAATACCCAAAATACAACTCCCAACAGTCGTCCCATAAGTAAGCTGCACGTGCCTCATTCTTGAATGACAGCTATACGGATTGTAGGCCATAATCTTACTTACAACAATACTGGACCACGCGCCGCCTACGTGACACAACAATTGTGGACCATCCTCTCAGCAGGAATATGTGATATTCCGAAACTAACAATCAACTTCGAAAAATTCGTTTTAACAATGGTCCAAAGGGGTTTTTTCGTTTTTTCGAGGGGAAAACCTTTACCTAGAACTACGAAAATACGCCTAAACGATATCCGGAGTAATTTCCTGTCTCTCGAGACCTTTCTCACATTTCTAGCCTTCCTACTTCCGGAGGAGAAGACGTATATATAAACAAACAAACAAACCGACTGACCGTAAGTTTTTAATGGCTATGATAATCTTGTGTATATCTAGGCACGTACGTCGGTATACACGTTTTCATTGTTCGAACTTGGCCGTCCAAGGAAAAACGATGCCGACAATATTTATAACAATGGTTATAACAATATTTCCGTACTTACGCGCCCTCCCAAGCCATCCCCATTGCGCACCCAGGCTCCAAACCATAAAAGTAAGCAGTTCGTATTGTACTGCACTCATTCGTCTAATTTCTTATCTACCGATATCAGCATCTCAGCTCTCTTGTAACAATACAAGGAGGCAGGAACACAATACAATACAACGATGCAGGACAAAACAATGAAAAATCGCTGTTCTCTGCACCGGTACTCTCTAAACGGCAAGTTATTTTTCACCGTAATAAATACTGAAAACGGGAAAAATCGGTAACATTTCAAGCATTAAAATTCATTACAATGTGACACGTATTGTGAAAATTTAAAGTTGCTCCTTTAAAACTTCCTTTAAAATCTGTAGTTACTGCGGTACATTTTTGTTTGCTTGTGGAGATGGTTAGTTTCCATGTAAAATGTCGGACGCATCGACAAGGGCGTCTGCTGGACAGCAAACAAAAAAAAGGATGGGGGCTTTTTCTGGGAACTTTTTTTGGGACGCCCCTTATTTTGGCCTATTTGGTGTTACGGATCACTAAAAAGGCCTTTCTTTAAATGTTTTTGATTTCTTTGATAGATTACATTCATGATATTGTCTACCAAAAGAGCAAGAAGGCAAAGAAAAAAGGCAAATGGCGGGGGGGGGGGTTACAGCCCCAATGTAGAGGCGATCTTGTGCACTGACTTCCGACACAACTATCTCCAACATTACATTACGTAATCTTTTTCGAAATATCTCCATCAGTCAACATATCAAACAAATCCTCGACTCAAATCTGAAGCCATAATCAAGGACCAAGTTAGTGGTCCGCCCGCCAAGTTGAATAACATTGTTGTTAAATATCTATGCGGCGAAACAGCTTGAAAATTGTTGAAAATGGGCAGCCTTTGTGCCCTGACAAGCAATAGTTGTATTTCAATCACGTGCGTGATTTCAATTTCAATGTCATAAAAGTGCGTGAAGATCGTTGATTTTAGCTGACTGATATATACTGACTACTGACTACTAATTCCGTTCATATAAAATAAATTATGCGACAGGTACGAATACAATTTGGTATTCAACACTCTTTTAACTTCAATATGTACCTTTTATTGTTTTGACGTTTGTGGAGGCATTAACTAAAAAGATTGCAATTATTTGTAATGCTATTTTTTCGTATGTTGTAAAAACGCCACTGGTGATCAAATAAGCATTACTCGTTATTAGTGGTAACAAGAAACAATGCAAACGGACTGCCAGAAATAATCGGCAACACAACATTGTCGATAAAATGGAACCGCTACTTGTTTGTAGTAGGGAGCGTGGCTTTTGGCCACTAAGCTTTTAAAAAATCCGCAGTCCGCGCTTTGTATTGTTGATGGTTGAATGCAAATCAGCAAACGCTTTAATTTAGATGACTGAAGTCCTCACTGCAGCAAAACTTTAAAAAAGTTAATATCTCCATTCCTATTCAATATTTTTCGACCTAACTTGGCCAGATAGTAGATAACTGGGCAGTGGCTAAAATAAGATGCCACCAAAAAAAAAAACTACAAAATAAGTGATATCTAAAACAAAAACCACAAAGGTGAAATAACCCGCCAAGATTCAGCCAATCAAAGTAGTGATATCAGAGCCAAAATGGCTGCCACCAAGTTGCTACATTAGTTACCAAGCTAGTCCCACCGACTATTATCTCACACGTTAAATCAAAAACTCGCCAATTGCTACCAATAGTAGCAATGGTCAGGTTTTTTTTTATTCAACCTATGATCTAATACTCGGTGGGATTAGCTTAGCAACAGTAATGTAGCAACTCTGTAACAGCAATTTTGGCTCTCATATCACTACTTTCATTGGCTGAAACTTGCCGGGTTCTTTCACCGTTGTGAGTTTTGTTTTAGATAGAACACAACACGCAAAAGAAAACGTTCCGCATTGCATTGTTAGACTACTCCGTGCACTATGTCATTATTGGAGTAGCGTGCTTCTTCATTGTCAGGCAAAGATGCGGACATCGGTAGATAAAAAAGTTATCGCCTGCTTCCCTCATGCAAAGACATAACAATCGCTCGGGCCTGCGGCCCTCGACATTGTTAGCTCTCAGCATTCGGGAATCAGGCGATAACCTATACATAGCTGGCAGCCTTCCCGTTATCTCGGTATCAACGAATAATCACCCTATGGGATTTAACGTGGGGATGAGTAGCTAACTAGCTAGTAGTAACATATTTTCGATGTCGTTGAGGGTCAGATTTTCCATTAAAAGCGGCTTAGCTGGCATTCCTACACGAGTAAAATTTTGTCAGGTGGGTCATTGCTGTAAATTTCAACACAATTTAAGCTTTTGTACCGTATTCCTATTTTTCCCCAATTACCTAAAATGTTCCCAACTATGTTTCAGGATATAAGACACCGATGCTATGGCGTCGCTCTACAATGGTTAACAATCTCGACAATTGAATTGATGTAATGTTTGTTGCCTAACTCGTGTTAACTTGTATTTTGGTGTGTTGCTGTGTTGAAATTAAAATTGTGTTGAAATCGAGAGCAGTGATCTACTTGACAAAAATTAACTCGTGTAGGAATGCCAGCTAAGCTGCTCTCAATGCAAAATCTGACCCTCAATGACGTTGACAATGTGTTACTACTAGCTAGCTAGCTAGTCCACTCATCCCCATGTTAAATCCCGTAGGGTGATTATTCATCGATACCGAAATGACAGGAAGGCTTCCAGCTATGAAATTTGACGAATGGCTGCAGTACAATACGAACTGCGTACCTTTAATGGTTTGGAGCCTGGAGGCGTAACGGGGATAGCATGGGAGGGCGCGTGAGTACGAAAATATTGGGCAGCCTGTCTCATTGGATGGCCGAAGTTCGGACAATGAGAACGTGTATACTGACGTGCGTGCCTAGGCATATACTAGTGTATTACGACAAATGCAAACAACGTTGCAAAGAAATTGTATTCAAACCAATTAAATACAAACCAACTGTAAAAACAAACCAAAATAAATCCAAAAACTTGTAAAGAGGCCAGTAAGTTGAGAATGGTTCGGCCCATTCACAGGAGTGTTATCAACACAACAAAACTAACTAAATAAAATAAATTACAACAAAATTAAAACCAAAACTCTATAAAGAGGTGACTAAGTTGAGAATGGTTCGGCCTATAGGTAAAAGGTAGTATCAAATTGTGGAAAACCAATTTCTAGTTGACGTGCCACTTTAATACACATCTGCACAGTAGTGGAGTTAAGTCTAACACACAATTTAAAAAAAAAGGTCTGATATCATATCAAAAACCAAAACTGGTAAAAAGGCCGCCAAGTTCCGAATGGTTCGGCCCTTCAAAGGAGGATATCAACACACCAAAACAACTTAATCGCACCGAATAATACTTTGGACATTAAATGAAAACGAGAACATTGCTACCGAAAGTAGCGATGTTCTAGTTTTCATGTAACTTTCGAACTATTAAGCGGTGCAATTAATTTAGTGAATGTTTCAGTGTTTTGGTATGTTTGGCGTGTCGAAGGTTAATCCCTAATGGAACTTTTATTTCACTCCCCAAGAATGCCATAGTAGTGGTAAACGGCGATTTGCGGACATACCCCCCCCCCGTGACCTTTGACCTTATGACCGGAAGTAACGTCATACCGGAAGTGACGTCATCCAAGATGGCGGCGCCCATGCGTACAAGATGTGATGTCATCCAAAATGGCTAACCTTTTTTTTTTGTAGTTTTTGTCAATCTGGGGGAGGTTGGAAAAAGTACTTTTTGCTACACTTTAGCTTTTTCTCAATCTGGAGGAGGGTGGAAAAAGTGCTTTTTAATACATTTTAGCTTTTCGTCAATCTGGAGGAGGCTGGAAAAAATGCTTTTTGGTACATTTTTTGGTGACCATTTGATACATCCTAGTGCGGACCAAAAGTAACGTCATTTCTTTTCAAGATAGCGGCGCCCACGAAGTGCGACCATTTTCCAAAATGGCGGCACCTGAGTAAATCAGAAGTGACCCATGAAAAATACCACCATTTTGAATGATGTCACTACCTGTCTCCCGTAAAGGTATACTAATTTTTTCCTGTGAGGTTTCAGAGACTATAATTTTTTGCTATAATAATATGGATTCTTTTCACACCACCCAGAAGGTAGAACATAATTATGATGCCTCCGGAAATCATCGTAATATAGTCCCTCGAGCTCTGCTTTTCGATAATCTAAGTTTGCTTTCATCCTCCGTTTCTGTTTCCAGAATAATTCTTTTACTACCAGTGTTTTTCTCCAATATAGCCTTTCTTTGTTCCTTACTTTCTCGATTTTGAGCTTTTCTTTTACTGGGGGCCATTTTCTCCAATCTAGCTGTTCTCTGCATCTATGTTTCCTGCGAGGGGGATTTATAGTTTCAGGCAGCGTCTTTCTTTAAACTCTCCTTCCACACCATAAAATCCTCCAACTTTCTCAGACAGTTCTCCAATACGACCACCCTGCGGGCGGCCATCTTGTTCTCCTTGGCTGTTTTTGCTTCGGTCATTTTTTGTACTTTGCGCTCTTTCAACTGGAGGGATTATCCCCCCCCCCTCCTCGTCGCTCATCACGTCCACATCCGAGTCGAAATCGTCCGTTTACTCCTCCCAAGTGCCGGTGTTATAGTGACCGATGGCTAGAGTATCTTTGTTATTGTACAATATAAACCTTTTATCGTCATATGGCGAGAGGAGGGATTTAGATATTTGTACGGTACTCAGCTCGTGGCCGACGCTGGAAACCTTGGCCCAGCTTCCCTTCTGTGGAGGTGCCATCGATTTTAGGGCTGCTTCGTAGTCGTCAAATTTAAAAATGATTTTTCACGAAATCTTTTTGTATGCCCTTCGCATTCTTGATAGCCACATTTTTCAGAGGTTTGATAGAGTACATTTTCAATCTGAGTCCGATGAACTCTAGGACGGGGATGCTGCCCATTTTTTCTTCCATTTTCCTCAACACTTGTTTATTAGTGTTGGAGAAAAGGGGATGATTTGACGAATAGTTGCTCGTGTCGAAACGGTTTTTGTCGGCGAGCATGTCCAGATAGAAGTCCTCCGTTTTGATTTCGTTCCAGAGGTTGTCAGTGTCGGTGTACAGGAGTTTGGCACGGTCCCTGTATTTTGGTAGAATGTCGTCGTAGTGGAATTCAAACATGAACAGTTTGGAGAGTTCCAGTATGGTAAATCCGGAGTAGGTTGGGAGATCGCACTGCGCGATATGAATACTGCGGTTGAGTTGCACGACGTTTTCGTTTAGGATCTTGAAGGATTTGGCTTGCGGTTGCGAGGTGTATTTCAGCGCCATTTTCTCGTCGGAGCACAGCTTCACATCGATGCGACTTTTCTTATTTTCCACCTGATTTAAAGAATAATGGGAAATCAGCTCCTATACAATGTCAATCTTCTCCGGAGCTAGTGGATAATAGTTGTGTGAGTCATGCAACTCTTTGGGGGTACTCGAGGTCCACTTTCAGTATATATCCCACGTCAGCGTCGTCCAGTACGGTGTCTATGTCGAAAGCTCTAATCTCCTACCTGGTTAGGTAGCGGAATCCATCGTATGGAAGATGAGCGCACATGGCGACACCATAGAGGTTGTTCATGTCCAAATACACTATGTATGGAGGGTTTATTAGGGACATAAAGCGGCAGGTATTTGTTATTAGCTTTCGAATGCCTCTTTCCAATGAACGAAATCCGCCTCTTGTGCCAGAAGATATGATATTATGCTTCTCCACGTGAGTGAATAGATCCAATTCTGGTTCCTGCATCCTAAGGAGAGCTGCCCAGCTGAATCCTGGAGTGGAGATGTAATAACAGGGATCCAGCTTGTTGTTTTCGAAGCACAATTTTCGGAAATCTTCAAACGCGTCAGCGAGCAGAAAAACGTCGATCATTTGGTATATCTCGTGGTAAGTACGGAATACCTTCGATTTTATCATCCGCCAGAGGTTTAACACTCGCACGTACTTACTCATCTTCCGCCAACATCTCGTCTTTCATTCGAAGAGTAAAACGAGTGCCTCGGCGGTAGATCTTCCTCATTGAAAACGGACATGTCGCTTATGCATTCGTACGGATAAACACCCTTCTGGGTTAACAGGTAAAGCGCATGTTCCTGCGTTGTGTTCTCCAAAAACCAAGTAGATTTCAATCCAGAGTCTAAAGCTGTCTCAAGGATGGGGAAACCGTTATTGTCGTTCCTGCCGTTTTTTACTAGAGTATCCAGAGAAGTATTTAAGAAATTGAGGCTATGTATAAAACGAAGATTAATTTTACTGACGTGATCCTTAATGGTTATGGTCGGAAACCTCTCATTATTGCAAGCGATAACATCTACTTTTCCCGGAAACTTGTACACTGTGGATACTAGGAGATTATCGTACCCTTACAAGCCATGTAACACGACGGGAATAGTTTTACGTTCTCGAACAGATAGGTTGCAGTTTGGATGAGCAGTTCCTATGTATTTCCCACTGATGTGGCAATGATCCCTCACCTTATTGTCAACGATCCGTACTTTAGATTCCTCACCGATATTTGATTTCTTTCAATGGACTTCTTGAAGGCTTCCTTGCAATAATGACAAACCCGGGCATTCTTGAAATCTGTTTCTTCGGATGGGCTGAGGTACAGGGATTTTGCATTTTTCAGCAGGTTCACATAATATTGTGCTTCTTCCATACATTTATAAAACATGTCGACAGCGTCTTCACCCAAGTAATACTTGTGACGTATTAATAATCTTCCCATAATCCATAATCCCATAATGTCCCAATAGTTAATAATCCCATAATCTTCCCATCGTGTCCCAATAGTATGTAGCCAAAACTTCAAAGAAGGTGTTGATGGATTTGGGTGGTTGATCTCGTCGAAGCGTCGGGTTGAGCGGTTTGGATGGGAAGAATGAGGTATTCAAAGTCGGCATAAATGATGTGGGGAAGGGGTTTTGACGATTAAAGTGCTTGATTACGAAAGAGTTTTCTCCTGGCTTCTTGAATCTAAGAGCTTGTATGGGATTAATACTTTCCTATGAGCTAGCAGCATCCATTCCTTTCCAAAACCGGCAAAACAGTTCCTGCAATAAAACTTGGTGTGGGAACCAGAACCTCGATATCGCAGGAAAGCAGCTACGTCTGTAATGGCACAATAATGGGTGTTTAGAGTGTCCGAATCATCCTCGTCTTCGTACAGATATAGAAGGTCGATTGGGAGTCCGTCCAAGTTTTTAGAGACTCGAAGTGGGTGTAGCTCCTATTCGTGGATATAACCGATGATATTGATGGAAAGATCATTTACCTTTTCAAACTTGTCAATTTTGACGATGTAAGGGTAAGATAGCATGGAAGTATCGAGCATATCTTCGAATTCGTGGTAATCTTCCGGGTCGACGCTGTCCAACTGCAGAGCCGCGTCCAGGACGCAATACAGAAAGCATTTAAATCGTTCAAATTTTGAATGTTCACCACTGCCTTATTCTTCCCAGCAGATGCTTTTGGAAGTGGTATGTACGTAGATGCTCGTAATGGTTTATATATTGACACTCTGATGTCGTTGGGATTATGTATTTCTGAATATCTCGACCAGAATCCTACTTTAATAGAAGCGTCGTCCCTAGTAAATTGTCTACCCAAGCTGATCTGGACTTTACAGTTTACCAGGTGGCATAAACAAACTTCTAGCATCGCTTGTAGGGCTGTGTGTATAGATAGGAGAAATTGAAGTGGATCGCAAAAGACGCATTCACCCACTAGAGGCATCTCGTATTGTCAGTGACCCAATCCTTTATCCACTGATAGGGGTGGTACACTCTTAAGTGTGTAGGGTAGCTGGTCGTGAAAGCAAGTGTATTCTTCCACATTAAACGGGTGATGGAACTGTAGGTGGTTCCAGAGCTCGGCTTGCGAGGAGAAAATGCCCCCACAGTAAATGCACGTGAATGTTGTCTTTTCCATTGTGAAATAAAAATAAAAATGTATACCTTTATAATATTGAGGAAGAAAAAAAATAAGATAGTTTTTTATTAAAAAATAATATTGTTGATTGCATTGAAAAGATTTATATGAAAAAATGGAAAGTCAACATTTACTTAAGACTGCTAATATTATCCGTCCAGCTGTTATACTGTCATATCCCTTCCATTTAACAAAGTATTGCATTTTTCCATCTTTTCCTTTCTTCTTACGTAATACTTTTTTCTACTAAAAACAAATCGGGAACTAGAGTTTTTTGAAGTTCTTGTTCGCAAAAACCGCCTAGCACCAGTTCACCCAACTCGTCTTTTAGAAGATAAGTAACCGGTTGTGTTTTTTGTAATTTACGAATCGTGAATAGTTCGTTAGTAACATTTTGAAAATACCCAAAATCGAAAATTTTCTTAACTTTAGACATTTAGACTTTATTTCCCACAGCAAATGTTGGTTATTTCAACAACCATTTAGTACTAGTTTGTCTCAACAGGGGTTCGTTACGTTTGGTTACTTCACTAGGTTACAGTTTTATAGTGGAATGAACCGCGTTATTGTACTTGGAAACTAAATCGTCGATAATGTTTACCCACTCGTAATTCCCTTGTGTAGTGAACCTTTTCCACATTTGAGTTTTCAGCATTTTGTTGAAACGTTCTACCACGCTCGCTTTTTTCTCAGAGTACGTAGAGTACATGTTGATGTTATGTCGCTTGAGTAGGGCTTTGAAGTCTTTGTTGTAGAACTCACTACCTAAATCAAGTTGGAAAATTTTAGGAGGTATCGTTCCTGCTAGTATTTCCTTGAAAGCTTTTGTAACGTTTATACCGGATTTAGTTTTAAGGGGAATGGCCCGAGCAAACTTGGACATGACATTAATGCAGGTCAGTAGATACTTAAAACCTTTATTTAAGTTAGCGTAAGGTATCATTTCCAAAATCAGCCTGCCATAGATCGTTCAGGCTCAGTACAATCACTTTCTTGGAAAATTGTTTCGCGTTGGCTTGTGAAGTTCTTTTACGAGTTGATCTTTTTTTTTATTTCCCATTCCAAACTTTAATTTTGTTTTTAACGTTATTCATGATTTTTAATCATGATTTTTTAACGATCGAAGCTGCTAGTTTTTCCCTCTATGCCAGAGAAGGATCATCTCTCAGTCTTTAAGCTTTTGAAATTAAAACTTGATCCGCGGCATGCCAATCTTTTAAGTCCTAGCTGTCTGAATAAGCTACATCATGTTCCTTGCACGCTTCGTCAAGTTTATTAATACCTGGATCTCCTCGAGTCAACCTTTCTTCCAGTTTTGTTCCCGGGCCGCAGTATTGGTAGCCTGGTAAATAGAGTTCGACCAGCAAACTACTATGATTTTATTTACGATTCCTTTCCGAGACTTGATAAAGGAAGCTCTTTTCGTCCTGCACGCCTCACAAAATACATCTTGCATCTGTCGGTAATTTTTTGCGTTGATAATAACAGACGGTTCGGAGCTGTTAGAAGTGCGACATTTACATTTAACACAGTACCTCATCTTGATATTTTTTAATTTCATGGTCCTTTTGTTATATAAACGATTTTTTAAATCTAAACCTAAATTTTGATAAGCCACCCTTTTCTCTCGAGCAGTTATGTAGCAGTTGTCTTTGCTGTATTTCTATTAAAATTTGTACCATTTCGTTCCTGTGTCCGTCATAACCGGCTAAACTGGATTTATACAAAATCCTGAGTCTTTTTATCAAGTCATTAGAATCATCGTTATATTTGTAATAGACTCTGCTCGAATGACCTGCCTTTTAACCACACCTGTCCCTTTTTTCTTCGATTTCATATCCTCCCAAATCGGAGCAACGATGGTTACGTACTTGGCGCTAAGATTGGACTCGGGTTTACGAGTGCCGGGGTCGTTGTTGTAATAAATGGCGTGAGTATTTTTTTAACATGTCAGCATAAGCTACTTTAACATTAGGCACGTAGGAAGTTTCTTTCAAATCTTTGAAAACTAGCAAACTCCAAAGCCCAGGTCTTCCAACATACTGTTTCCCCTCAACCACTATGTCATTCTCAAAAATTTTAACTGTTTTATTCCCGAAGGTCAGCTCGCCTTTTTTAGTTTTGTATTGTAGCCCGAATACTGGGTCATTCTCCTTTGGATTTTCGAAAAACTTTATCAAGAAATGTTTAGCTGTTTGACCAATATTCTGACCAGGTAACAAACTATCGATGGTCCGGAGATTGGCGATGTTAGGAAGCTCCGGGGAGTAGAAATACATCTAGCTGCCACCACAGAATATGTTGGCGTAAGTTTAGGACCGGTGCTCGTAGTTGCGTAGCAGCTTGTGATGGAGTTGAGTATTCGGCGAGAATGTTATCGAAAGGGGTTGACAATGTCTTCTCACTAGGAGTAACAGCAGGGGACGGTGATAAACTCAATGCTTCGTAGTCATCTTCGTCAGTTTCTCCTCTTTTAAAGCTTTAATTGGTGTAGTTTGTGTTTGCTGGGCTACACCACTGACCATTGTTGGTTTTAGAGCGCCAACTGCCGGTTTCAAGGTGCTTACTACCGGCTTAAAAAATTCTTGTAGCGATTCTTCTTGCTCCCTCTCACCCAAGCATTGATTTAAAAACTTTTTTGTTTTACGTCTTTTGAGTTTTGCGATTTCTCGTTTTGGCTCCATTCTCTTGTTTAATAGATAAAAACGAATGTTTATTTTTCCCCTCGTTTAATGTTTTGTTACTCGATAAAAACCCATAAGGCTTTTTCCAACAATTTTTACACAATGTTTTAAAGCCCGAATATTCTATGTCAGGACCAACATGATTATCATAGACATTTTTTAAATTTAACTCATCCACGGGGAAAAGGATTATTAATTTGCATTGTCTCTGACCACTTGTTTTTGAAATTCTTGTGTAGGACTGACTGCAATAAAAAACATCCGCGTTTGAATGACGGCCTTGGATAAAGAAACGTTTTATGTTTTTTTTGTTTGTCTAAAAGGCAATCGTCAAAAACAAGCAGGTTTCGAAACTTTGGGTCCAGGTCTTTGGGCAGAATTTAATCTATTTGTGAATCATGAAAAAATACGACATCCCGTCCTTTGTTTTCCCTAATTTCAGCAAATATAGCCTGCAAAGCTTGGTATTTATGCTGGCAGAAAGTTTTACTGTAAATATATAACCGCTCAGAGTCGAGCAATCTTTCATTACAGATGAAATTAAACGGCAAATTAGTTTTTCTGCAATTTGCAGGCCCTATAATTAAACATCTTATATTCGAAGGTATAAAGGGATGATTTTTAGGTTCTTTTTCGTTGCCAGGCACAAAAAAAGTCGTAGTTTTTTAAACTCCATAGCGTTTTTTTATTTACACATTTTTTAAATATGTTTATGGAGATACCACACCTATAAAGTTTTCATCGGAAAATTTGCCATTGGGAATGTCGGAATGTGCCCCTCCAAAATTTACATTGCACTATAATTTAATGTTACTGGGAGAATCATCGGTGATGTACACTGCTGTAATTTTTCCAGTGACTTCTGTCAAGTTTAAAGCATTGTAAGATGGCAAGTTAAACCAGGGTTTGTCAATAACATTTTTGTTAAGTTTCCCTTTAGTTTTGTGAATATTCTCATACACCCAAGTTCTAAGGCAGAGCAGTTTGTTGCCATCATCAGCATTTACTTTCACAAGGAGGACAGCAAGGATAAGCCGTATGCATAGAATATGGATAATTAAACATAGTCATGGTTACGGGTTTATCCTCGTCAAACTGGAACTCTAGTTTTTTACAGATGTATCGCGTAAGACTTTTCAGCACTTTTTGAGTTTCAGGGTCTCTGGGTAAAATCCAACCTTTATATTTTTATTTTTCGTCCGAAATGGGGTTCCCCGAACCCTTTAAATCTTTAAACTGTATGGAAGGACACAAGGAAAACTTTACACTGTTGTTAGTTTAGGTTCCTTTCTCATTTTTAATTTTCAGAAAGTTTTTTTGTAAGAGATTCAAAAGATGTGTTTGCCAGGATGGTTGAGACATTTTTTTTGTTCCTTTTATTTTGAGGTTGTTCCTTTTATTATATATATTGAAAAAAAGCGTTATGGAAGGTGAAGCTCAGTTTTTAAATTTCGTGTATTAAAAAAAGATGTCAGTCAATAAATTTGGACAAGCAATGAAAAGGACGAGGGGGGGGGGTGAAATGACAGGAGTCGGTCGGAGAGGACAGCCAGGACTAGGGTTTGTTTTAACCCCCAAAAGCAACTATGTTATACAAAGAAAACGTTTAACTAAAGAAGGAGCCGCTATCAAATCTGAAGACGTCGTCAATTATTCTCAGATTGGTCCACTGACAATGGACGTTCAAAAACTTAAACCTGAATTGCCTTCAGCCATTACCCTTCTCGCCGATGAGTTGGCTTCCACCATTTCTAGCATTAAAAAAATACTTTGTACCTAGATGGGGCTGACGGTAATTTTTATGCGAAGAAAAAGCCCAATAGGACATAGCTTTACCACCGCATGCTGCTGACGCGGTAAAAAAAGTGTACGGCGACAGGAATTATTTATTACAAGACGATCAGAAAATATACTTCAACGCCATGAACAAGCCGATTAGAAATCTAAGCAAACCTACTTTACCTAGTGACACTGCTTCTAAGGTTTACATCGACGATAATTGCTTGATACAAGACGACCAGAAGGCATACTTCAATGTCGCGAACAAACCAATTAGAAATATAAGTCAACCAACCTTACCAAGTGATGCAGCTACGAAAAAATTTGTGTACGAAAATTGTTTCACGATAATCAATTTCTTGCATGAAAAGCCCATTGGCTAAAGAAGTCGACTGGTTCGTTAATTCAGGACCGTTTTCAAGCTTCATAAGTACAAGTTCTGGTTTAATTCGTAAAGCAATTTTATATTGCAGCGATCTGAGCATAGAACTGGTTGCTAAATGTAAAGCAGGAGCGAAAACCTTTTTGATTACTAAAATAAAGGACGAGCATTCAACAACCACCATTTTCGACACTCCTTATGAAATAGAAAAAATTCGGCCATTGCAGTACACACACTCGAGGATTTTCAAACGGAAGACATTTATTTCCAGTTAGATTTCCACGTAACCTTTTAACTCATATCATCCTGCCTAAAATAGCTTCGTAATTACGAATCTTTGAGAAGTTACTTTGTACTCGTTCATAATTGTTTATAATTCCCGGTTCCAAGCAGTTAACCACAGACTGGGGAGGACCCATATTGCCTAAACTATCGAAATGACAGGGTTCAACCGCAACGGTGGAATAGACGACCCAGTGACTCCCGTCACCATCATGGAAATCTTCCAAGTTTGATTCTGTTTTCACCAGTAGTCCAAAGTTTTAAAGGAAGTGTGTCTTTACTAAAAGTACCTCTAAATTTCGTAATTTTCATTACTCTAGCCAATGCATTTAAATCAAAGTTCGTTAAAGGTTTATGAAAGTCGATTAAAACCTTGGGTGGCTTTAAAAAAAGACCTTTGCCACGAGGCAATTTTTTTTGCTTCGTTTTTTGTTTGGTTTTGTCTTCTTCTTTGAACCGGAACCCACCACTTGCTTATGATGTCGCACGAGTTCAGCTAAAATTTGTGCATCGTTTTGTACCTTTAGTATGGCACATACCACCGCCGCAGTTCCTCCCGCCAAGCCTCCAATGCCGGCTAAAATAAGTCCTAGCAATGCCAACGGCAAAAAGCAACCTTTCTTTTTTCGAGATGTTGTTTTGAGTGCCATATTCTTTTTTTTTATTATTTAATAAACAACTTTCACTTTGCCTGTATCCAACTTTAGATTCATTTTCCTATCACCATAAAGTTGGTATTTCGAGGAAGTTTGCAGCTGTTACAGTGCCAGTGCCTAAATCTTAAATCCACGGTAGCTCCATGGTCGATGAGATTGTAGAGTTTAAGTTTTTGCTCGTCCGAAGCAGTGACATGTGGTATGTGCCAACTGATGCTATTTAGAACGACTTTACGTTGTTGCCGCGACTTTGAAGATGGCATTCATATCGTTCGCCCGCATGAGTGTGAGCACATGTTTTGTACTGTAAATAAGCTTATCGTAATTTTCGAAAAATCCCATAATATGTTTCAAGGGGATGGCGAAGGTAAAGTTTCCTTTGGGAGTTGTTTCAACGATGATGGATGCATGCCGCTGTTTGAAACCCAAGTTGTCTGTTAGTTCAGCGTCGACCAAAGCAGCCCTGCCCAGCAATGGTCCCTATCTAAGCTCGAAAATTTAGGGTAGGACTCAATAGTCCCCCCCCCCCCTTTCAGGACATCCTAATACCAAAAAAAAACTGTGTACTAAAATCCAAGATTGTGCTTGTTTTCCGTCCACAAGTGCATCAACTTCCACATTTTCCCTTCTTTGAACGTTATTTTCATGAAAACGATGAGAGATAATACAAAAAAAAGTATCTTCACTTGTTTGTACAGAATTTAACTGACTTCAATTTTCTATCAGATTATATTATACAAATTGTTGATAGATGTTGTTATTTAATGAAAAACCAACAAGTTGGAACTAAATCCAAGATGGCAGCTAGTTCCCGGCCCCACCCTAGAAGACTTTTAGTTTGTTTAACTGGAAGGTTTAACAGATTTTTTTACATTTATGGTTAAAAAAAATAAAAAAATAAAATAAATGGATTCCTTTTCTATCCTTCTCCAGCAAAGATTCTGATTTGAGAATTAATCTAAATACTCCCATTCATTTGGACCCTGAAAAAAGTTACGAATTGGCTTTAATTTAGTCACTTACAACAGTATACACAATATAACTTCAATATACTGTAGATGCTGGTGCAACTTGGAAAAAAACTGACTGTCACTCCCGGGGCTTATGAAATTGAAGATTTAAATAAATTTATCAAATCAGCGATAGAGGCAAATGGCCACAGCAAAGAAGCAATTTCTATTCTTCCAAATCTAAACACTTTAATTACCGACTTGATAATTAACGATCCGAACTACTGAATATCCTTTTCCGGCAACAAGAGTTCAGCTCGTGTCTTGGGCTTTGAATTAGGGAATTATTTAAAAACCCAAGAAAGCCAAAATACTGTGGACACTATGCCCGTCAATACAATTTTCATAAACACTGATATCATAGGCAATTCTTACCTAAATAACGACACCTAACCAACTTTGAACTCCTTTTATCCCAATTCCCCTCCCGGTTTTAAAATCGTAGGAGTCTCCTCATAATTTAATTTATCTCCCAGGTACTCCTAACTTGATCAGAAACATACGAGTCTGGCTGACATCAAAGACCAACAAGCCGTTGGATTTGAATGGAGAAACATTGACGGTGAGATTTCATTTGTGATCAACAACTTAAAAAAAAGGAGAAAAAAATGCTCGTCTTTGGAAAAAAAGGGAAAATTCCTTATTTTATTAATAATATAAGAACAAACAGTTTAACACCAAGAAACAAAGCTTTCATTAAAGTTATAACGACACCCAAAAAATATGCGTAGTAGAAGATTACCTAAAAATTAACGACCTCTGGTGTACGATCCGTCAGTCGAATCTTACACCTACCACGAATAGAACCCTATTGTTGGCACGAATCTCAACAATGTAAATTCAGAAATCCGTATACACGTCGAAAACCAAGATTTGTTCCTGCACGTGGCCAACAGTTACCTCCTGATTAAAGGGAGGTTGCTGAAAGACGATGACTAGGCATACGTGGACGCCGATGTTGTCAGTCTGATTAACAATCCTCCCATGTTCTTGTTCTCCAATATAAAATATCATCTAGGTGATAAACAAGTGGATGAGTTAAATTATCCGGGCTTCGGGACCTTAATGAAGGGACTGCTTACCTACGGGGCGACGGAACAACCGGCTTTGCTCGGCTAGCCTATACCTGTTTAAAAGTGAAGTTATGACGGTGTTTCGTCAACATTTTTTTTGGTGATTTTCGTTTTCAAATTGCTCGTACAAGCTTTCTAATAGCCAGAAATGGATATGCTTAGGATATTCTGAAAGGTGAAGATCTGTTCTTTCCATCAATTCTAGCCGAATTTGTTTATCTTAGACAGGGACCATCGTATACTCATTTAAATGTGTAGCTATATTTAGCATAGTAGCTAGTTTCAATTTCAAAGTGGTATTGAAATGTTCATATTTGTATTTTGTATCTAAGCTAAACAATTCAGGTTAGGAATGATGGAGAGAATAGATCTCTACCTTTCAGAAATCTAGCTATGTTCATTATGGTCTATGAGAAAACTCACAAGGGCAGTTTGAAACTGAAAGTAATAATAACTGCCAATTGAACAGAATTAGTTGTCTTCTATTTCTTATTACATTAGAGTATACAGAGTAAGTTGACAGATGTCAAGTTATTTAGGAAAAATCTACAGTTGGGAACTAAAATCCAAGATGATGGCTGCTTCCTCCCCCACCCTAGGGAACTTTTAGTATGTAGAATAGGAAGGTCTACAAACATTTTAGGCAAAAGAAATAACACCTTCGATTTTTTTCGAAATAGTTGCTTGACTAAGGGTCATTTTTTAAGCCATTAGTTTTGAAATTTGGAGTAAATAATTTGAAATAATTAATTGACATACTTAAAAAATATTTTAACCCATTTTTTCCTACACATAAACTGCTTTCCCAAAAAATATTTAAAAACTACGTGCCTTAACTTTATTCTTAAATTTCTTTATCTGATGAACAGTTGATAATATTACAAAACATTTTATTCATGATTTTTAAGCCAAGCTGTCGACGCGCCATTAAGCCTCAATTCCCCCCCCCCCTCATGATTTTTACAAAAAAAATATATTACCACTGCTGTTACAAACAGAAAAAAGTATAAAGTTACAGCGCCCTGGCAGAATTCCCCCGCCCCCCCTCCCCCATCCCTTCATAGTTTTGTAGCCTCCTCCAGGTGACCAAATTGGTGAGGCCATGAAAATTAGTGTAAAATTTTCCAAAAACTACACTGATTTTTACAGTCCAGGACATGCTTTATATAACAAATTCAGGGGGTGTTCCCTTAATTTTACCCAGTCAGGTGAAGGGGGAGGGGCATACTTTCCCCAATCAAGTGAATTTGGGATGAGCAGTTTGTCCTTGACCTGATTAAAAAAAGGTTTATGTTGCAGGTTTTGAGTGAGAAATTCAGTGTGGTTTCAGAAATTCGACACTCAAACAGCCTCACCAATTTGGTCACCTGGAGGAGGCTACAAGACCATGAAGGGATGGGGGGAGGGGGAGGGAATCCTGTTAGGTGCTGTAACATTTTACTTTTTTTGTGCTTGTAACAGCAGTGGTAATATATTTATTTTTTGTCATGAGTAAAGTATTTTGTAATATTACCAACTGCTCATCAGATGCAAAATTAAGTATGAAGTTAAGGCTCGTAGTTTTTTGGGAAAATAGTTTATGTGTAGGAAAAAATAGGTTACAGTATATTTTTTTTAAAAAAAAACCATTTTTTAAAAATGGTTCTTTAATTTAAAATAATTTTAAACTTAAATTTAAAATTTTAAAAAATATTAAGTCCAAAAGGCAGTATAAATAGGGTTCCATCCGTCTTTATTTTATTTCTGTTTGAGTGCATTTAATATTCCACTGAAAATAATTAGTAAAATCAAACTAATGACGAAATGACAATTTTACATTTCTATCAGATAGTTTGGTTGGGTTTATTTCCTTTCTTAGATGCTCAACTCATAAAAGGATAAAAAAAATTCCAACGCTATCAGCCGATTATTTGTATCGTGAAAAGGAATTTCTCCATTTATTTCATGTCACAGTCAGCCAAGTACACTTCCGTTTAAAATGTCAGCAACCAAAAAGGTCGCGTTACTTCCTGGTTTTGAAAGAAGTAAAAAAAAGAACTAACCTATTCATTTTAAATTCTTATCATTGCAACGTCATAAGAGGAAAACACTTCAAAATCTGTTTACTGTATTCTTAAGTGAGGCAGGTAGTTCACAAGTGGTGTTAAATCCATTTAAGTCCATTTTGAGATAATTAAGGTTAAACAAACTTTCCATTTGACACCACCCATCTAACTCTGTAACTTTTAGCCCTATATAGAGTAAGTGGGCACTTAGAAATAAAATGGCCCTGTTGGACTTAGCCAAAAAAGTGCAAAAAAAAATCGAAAATATGTTTAATAAATTTATAGACTCTGCAAGTAGTTCTTAGAAACTTTCCATTTAACACCAAACGTCTATATCTGTAAGTTTAGATTTTTAGTATAGGCATCGACTGGAGTTAGAAAAATTTAATTTCCTTCAGTGACTTGGACCACCTGTGCTCCTAACTTGGAAACATTTTCATTTAGTGCACAAAAAAATAGCTGGCATCTACCGGCTAAAAAAACTGAAACTAGGAGATACCCTGACAAAAAAATACTGCATTTTTTCCCATGAAAACTGCACTTTACTGCAGTGTTTACTCTTTTAATTGCAGTTCTCATATGGATCTGAAGTTTCAGTGACAAAGAGCAGTGAAGAGCAGTTTTCAACTGCATTTATTGTAGACTGTAACTGCAGTTCCACTGCACAACTACAGTTTCTGTGACTAACTGCAGTTTCCAACTGCACTTCTCGTAGATTGGAACTGCAGTTCAGTTACAGAACTGCAGTTTTTGTGTAAACTGCAGTTTTCAAGTGCAATACTTGAAAATTTTAACTGCAGTTCTATGAGAGAACTGCAGTTTCTGAGACAAAGTGCAATTTTCAACTGCAGTTCTTGTAGATTGTAACTACAGTTCCACTACACAACTGCAGTTTGTGTGAAAAACTGCAGTTTTCAACTGAAGTTCTTATAGACTGGAACTGCAGTTCCATTACATAACTGCAGTTTTGTGTAAACTGCTGTTATTAAGTGCAGTACTTGAAAATTGTAACTGCAGTTTTATGAGAGAACTGCAGTTTTATGAGGAAGTGGAATTTGTGTAGAAAACTGCAGTTTTCAACTGAAGTTCTTATAAACTGGAACTGCAATTCCGTCACGGAACTGCAGTTTTTGTGTAAACTGCAGTCTTCAAGTGCAGTACTTAAGAATTTTAACTGCAGTTCTATGACAGAACTGCAGTTTCAGTGACCAAGTGACTTTTTCAATTGCAGTTCTTGTAGACAAACTACAGTGCCACTACACAACTGCAGTTTCTGTGATCAACTGGAGTTTTTAACTGGTGTTCTTGTAGGTTCAACTACAGTTTCTTTACAGAACTGCAGTTTTGTGAAAACTGCAGTTTTAAAGTGCCTTTCTGTAATAGAGTGCAGTTTTCAGCTGCAGTTCTCATAGATTTTAACTGCAGTTTGTGTGGAAACTACAGTTCCATTACAGAACTGCAGTTTTTATGTAAACTGCAGTCTTCAAGTGCAGTACTTGAAATTTTTTCTGTGACGAAGTGCAATTTTCATCTCCAGTTCGTGAAGACTAACTGCCGTTCCACTACACAACTGCAGTTTCTGTGATCAACTACAGTTTTTAACTGCTGTTCTTGTAGACTGGAACTGCAGTTTTAAAGTGCATTTCTCGTAGACTGGAACTGCATTCTGTGTAAGAGTGCAGTAATCAGCTGCAGTTCTCGTACATTGTAACTGCAATTCACTACAAAACTGCAGTTTGTGTGGAAAACGTCTTATAGACTGGAACTGCAGTTCCAATATAACATACATGCAGTTTTTGTTAAAAAAAAATACAGTTTTCAAGTGTAGTTCTTGCAGTTTCATTCCAGAAGTGCAGTTTCTGAACCAGAATCCTAAATGCAAGAGTAGCCGTCGTCAACAAATAGTAGCAGTTTAATATAAATATATAATGACATTGTTCTACTGCTGTAATTGTGACAGCAGCTTACAAGTTAAACTGTAGTTTTCAATTGTGATTATAGACTGAAAATGCAGTTTAATACAGTTATTGGTTTTAAATGAGGTTATTGTGGATGGTAACTTCAGTTATGAAGAGAAGAAACTATATGAAGGAGCATATTTAACAAATTTTTCAATTTGACCATTCATGCTGCAGTAGTCCCTGCCTCACCATCACTTTTATGAGGTTCTGCTAATCAACTTTGAAAAACAGTTGCTGACCAAGATTGCATGTACCCTTAATCCTCTTCCAACCCACTAAATGCCTGTTTAAAACTGCAATTTCACATCAATTTTTTTAAAGAAGATGTACCGTTGTAATCTACAAGGGCCGACTTCACTTTTAAATGAAGTTTTAATGAGCGAATAGCTTTTCCAACCACTAGTAAACTCCAGTTTTACACAGAAACTGCAATTCCAAACCACAGGCAACTGAATTTTACAGATACTTGTAAATAGTATTTAATGCTAATAATTACAATTCTTTAACTGATTTAATGGACTGATTGTTTATGTTAAGGTACGTAACTGGCTATGTAGCTTATGAATTACCCTGTCTCAGATCACAGGATTTATTAATCGTTTAGATTTAGCTACTTCTAGATTATACAAGACGCAACTTAAAACTTTCAACTGTTAGTAAACTGTAGTTTTACACAGAAAATTTAGTCCCAAACTACAGACTACTGAATTTTAAGATTACCGTACTTTTGAATACTTTTTGATGATAATAATTACAATTTTTTAACTGATTTAATTATTAATATTAAAAATTATTTAAAGTATTTTTTAAATTCAGTTTTCTGTAGATTGGAACTGCAGTTCCTACATAAAACTGCAGTTTCTACATACAATAAAACTGCAGTTTTTACCTAAAACTGCAGTTTACTAGCAGTTGAAATTGCTGTTAAATTTAAAGTTTTAAACACTTCCTAAATTATGATGAAATTTTAATTAAATTTAATGGAGTTCGCACAGTTTAAAACAAAAGAGGCCAATTGATTGTTTAAAATGAAGATCAACACTGCTTTATTTCAGCAGTTATAATTAAAATACAAATACTACAACCATACCTATTTTAGCAGTTATAATTAAAATACAAATACTACAACCATACTTATTAATTTTAACGAGTGAGTAGGTATATAGGGTTGATTCATACATGTCAATCTTGGAAGTAAACCATAATGAATAGCTAGGATCAGTAAGGTAAGTGAAGTAGGCCGTATGTATAAGTTTAACCTATTAACCTAGGCTAATACGAATTAGATTGCTGAATAAAAAAAAACGTTCCATGGTAACTGTTGTTCTGTGACTTGTATTTTTGTTAATTTACTACAGTTTTATAAAGTGCAGTTTTTATGCAGAACTGCAGTTTCATAAAGTGCAATTTTATGGAACACAACTCGTTGATAAACTGCAGTAATTTAAACTACAGTTTGTGTTCCATAAAATTGCACTTTAGAACTGCAGTTTTTTTAAGGTCAAAACTGCAGTATTTTTTGTTAGGGTACACCACTTATGAACTTGTTAGAGGTGAGTATTTTAACTACGACTGTGGATTCTTTCAAAGACTTTAAACTTTGTAACTCTAAATAAGAGTTTAATAGGCATGACAGAAAAAACTATACATAACAGTTATAATTTAAACTTTACATAATAGGAAAGTTGGACAGTTAGCAGCTTAGGGCTGCTCACGTAGGTGGCTGAGTTGGAAGTCCGTCTTCCACAAAACGTTCGTGACGTCGCCTTCCAACTGGTTTATTTACTTCCGGATTCCTGGCCTGGAACTTTCTCGGAGTTTCTTCTCCAGGAAACCGGTACTGCCCATGTGCGGCATTTCACTCAATGTTGACTCAGGAACTGGGGATTGGTGTGCAAGGTCAATAGCTCCTGAAGTCACAAACATGATTAATCTAAACAAATCATGGCGCCGTTCATTTCTGAACAAGCTGACAGAACTATTAGAAACACATTTTACGATTCGAAAAATGTGCCTAACTCCGTTTGTTAAAAGTGAACTTGCATTTGTGAAGTAATCACCAAGTGACAGACAACGCACAGACACGACAAACAGTAAGGTTTTATAAGGTAAGAATTTTAAATCAATATACCTTCGTGTTAGTTTTTTCCTACAAATGGATGTATCACAGCTATTTATATTTTGCAGGATGATAGAATATAGGCTGGAGAATATGCTTTTTTTTTATCTGATCCGAAGTCAAAACAGAAAAGGAATACAAATAAAATTTCCTGTATGGTTCCAGATATTACAGTCTTACCTTACTGTTTACTCCACGTGTAACCTTCCTACTGTATTTATCCACTCTACGCATATATAAAGAATAAATGTATAAGAAGACATTTTTAATACAATAGTAAGTTTCACATGGATTAAAGAGTACGGCAAAAACTATAGTCCCTCAAACCTTATAGGAAAAAAATTTGTGTGCACCTTTTACTGGAGACAGGTAGTGACATCATTCAAAATGGCGGTATTTTTCACGGGTCCTTGACGTCACTTCCGATTTACAGAGGTGGCGCCATGTTGGAAAATGGCAGCACTTCGTGGGCGCCACCATCTTACAGCTAAAATGTATCAAAAAGCACTTTTTCCACCCTCCTCCAGATTGACAAAAAGCTAAAATGTAGCGAAAACGTCACATCCGGTATGCATTGGCGCCGCCATTTTGGATAACGTCACTTCCGGTGAAACGTCACCTCCGGTATGACGTCACTTCCGGTCAAAAGGTCAAAAGTCACGGGGGGTATGTCCGCAAATTGCCTTTTACCACTACTTGCCATTACCTGAAGGATGCCTTCCAAAGTTTTTTTTTGCCAAAGCAATTCCTTCGGGTTCCTAAAATGCTTAATAGAGGTTTCTTTAGCTTTACACTATCTTAAAGATACTTAGTGAATAGAAGTGTTGCTTATGAATACAAATTACCAAAGGTATACAAAATCAAGTGAAGGTCGAACTGAGTCATTGATCAATAAGGCCCAGTTAAGTAATGCTGAAGGATAGTTATGTTTCATGGCAAAAAAAGTACAAGCAGTCCCAAAACGAAGGTGCATCCTGAAGTGAAACCAGAGGATGGGAGTAAATTTACAGCTTTATAGCTGTATTCTGAGCGATTTTATTTTAACAATAATGAAACCACAATGTGCAAGTGCAAAGGTCACGCGAAATGTGACTAACACAAAAACCTATTGGTTAACACATAGTGAGTAATCAACATAGTGCTGACTAAGCAGCTTTTTATTGGATTACACAACAAAAAACAGAAAACGTAAAAAAAAGTCCACATATGAATCATCATTAGTATTAAAAAACGCTTAAGCGTGTAAAATACGGATGTAAACCTTAAAAAACTTAAAGCCCTAAAGGAACAGATATTAGAAAAAGACATGTACGCCATCAGCGTCGCACTAATACATGTAAAAGAATCTCCAGCGACCCAAAAAAAACAAGCTGGAGCTTCTTTCGCACGTATTAGTGTGACGCTGATGGCTTACATGTCTTTTTCTAATATCTGTTCCTTTAGGGCTTTAAGTTTTTTAAGGCTTACATCCGTATTTTATTCGCTTAAGCATTTTTTAATACTAATATCCCTTATTTTTTTCTTGTTTTAGCAAGAATAACACAGAAAAGAACACTGTAATCACCTTACAATAACTGTTATAAGAGAGTCTTTTCCATGCCTGATTCGTTTTATACTGCTAAGAGTGACTTTTGCACCCAATTTCATGTTTTTAGCTTGATCTAAAAGAATTTGTTGCCCAAACCCCTGGGAGGCATCACGAGGAGGTTCTACGGAGGGCACTGTGGGTATTTCATTGGGGTCCATGGCTGGTTCGATTTTTACTGTTAAGAAAGACTTGTGTACCAAATTTATGTTTTCTGCAAAATTTCTGCAAAAATTTGTTACTCCACTTAATGATTTCTGCCCAGTGGTGAACAATAATAATTGCTCTGCCGATGCGAATACTGCATTAACATCAAAATCGTGTTCAAAAGGCCCTGATCGGTGTTAATACCTACATTTTGAGCTGTACAAATTGAAAATTGGTTCATTGGTTCGATCTCTAGGTGAGAACAAAAGTTCTAACCCATTTGGCTTTCCGTGTCAAGAATAAATATGTAGTTACATTAAAATAGCATGCGAAAGGCCCTAGGCTTTGTCCATACCTACGTTTTAAGCTATAGAACTTGAAATCGGTTCTGTGTTTCGATCTCCAGGCTAGGACAAAGAGTCCCAACAGCAACAATAATGATTTCTGCCCAGTGCTCTGCAATAATAATTGCTCTGCCGACGTGAATACTGCAGTCACATCAAAATCGGGTTCAAAATGCCCTGGTCGGTGTTAATACCTACATATTAAGCTATACAAATTGAAAATCGGTTCATTGGTTCGATCTCTAGGTGAGAGCAAAGGTTTTAGCCCATTTGGCTTTCCGTGTCAAAAATATTGCAGTTACGTTAAAATAGCCTGCGAAAGGCCCTAGGCCTTGTCCTGACCTACGTTTTAAACTATAGAACTTGAAAATCGGTTCAGTGGTTCGGTCTCCAGGTGAGGGCAAAGAGTCCCAACAACAACAACAATAACAACAACGACAATAACAACAACAACAACAAGAAATGGCCATGCTGTGGACGCCGAACAGTTTGATTGTTGTCATTAAAATTTGTAATGTGGTGAAATAGTTACGAAACGACCGCAAATACCGAATTTCGTTGGGCTATGTCAATTCTGGGCGAGACTATAGGAGTTCAAAGTTTGACTTTTAACATGGAAGTTCATGCTGAGGCTTACAAAAGGACCGCTACCGCGGTCCTTGATGAAAAATATACGTACAAAGAAGTGCATAGAAAACACTACAATGACGAAAAAGGCCACTAAAGAGCGTAACACAAAGTGCACTACAAGATTCGCAACATGCCAATATGTTTTGTTCAGCTTTACTGTACGTAGCTCACAGTTTGTGTGACTGCACTTTGAGAGTAGTAAAAATTGGAACTTTCTGTCCAGATGTAACAACACTATGGTTCTTTTAGCAATTCGTTAGTCCACAAACATTCTTGTACTGCTTGTAAGATTGCTTTATACTTACTCTCCATATCTACTGAAGGCAGAAATACCATAAAAATGGAGTCCCTCCAAAAGAGGTTACAAAGCTAGTAGCGGATAAACATTTCCTTGGTGGGCAGGCATTATTCTAACCTGTGTATCCCGCATCATCTGGACGAATATTAAGGCAATGAAAGAGGTGTTAGGATGTTCCTATGCTGTGTATGAAAGAGCACCCATAAGTTCGTGATGTGGAATCTTGGCGGGCATATCCGCGTTGCTTGCTTTCTCCAGGAATACGCAACAATCCATTCTGGGGTCTGAAAATCATAACTGCTGGTTAGGTTCTGCTTGGCAAGTTAATGTAATGCGTCTGGTTGCTTGAAGTTAGTACTGCCACCTAACCAATGTAGATAACCTAGATACAGTCTTCTGTTCTTTCTTTTATCACATCTACACAAGCAGTAGACTTTCAACATTCATCAGCAATTCCTTTGAGAAACGAACATTCCAGTATCGTCCGAACAAAAGTCCACAGAGACTTCGAATTACGCTGAAAACTTTCTCTTATTTACTGATGTGAGTGAAATAAACTTTCTGGTTGTTGCATATATTATAATGTTTCACGTTGTCAAGGTAACCATTCAAATTGGCTGTTATGAAACCCATTTGATAAAAGAAATAACCCTTTTGGAATGCTTCAGCAACTAACAGTTGAATAGTTGAGAAGCTGGTGACCGGCTAGCAAGTTTCAAATTATTCGATGATTGCTGGAAATTTCCAGGTTGAACTAGTGGTGCTATAATTATGTCCTGAGTGGTAATTGAGCAGTTTCTTGAATATTAAGTTGCTTTTCGTTTGTTGAGATGTCGGTATTACTAATAATTAAAATCTTTCCTTGTGGGCCAAACCTTATCAAAAAGTTTAGGCAAACTTATACATATATTGCACGGATGCTCTCCTTCTCACAAGCCTTTGTTCCACAGTTGGCTTTGACTGTATTCTTACTTGATTTGTCATTTCAACTTCATTGGTTTGAAATGCTACAACATCTTGCTACTTGTCTATGCTACGAATTTCTTCTACGTTCGACTCCAGGGATAAAATCAATGTCTTCAAATATCTTAGTCCATTTCTTGATTTTTCTTGGACGTATAAAAAAACAAAACATTTGCTTGAAACACAACATTTCGATTTACAAACATATCGTTTGAGTTGATGTATATAATCTATATGTTCTCAAGTCTGCGTCATAATCCACGATGACACAAGGTGATTCTTAGGGTTCAGTTTAGAATGTTTGAGTGGTGGCTTTACAGGGAAATTAAACACCCTATTGTAAGAAAAAATTTTATTGTTGGCTTTACTTCATTATTTAGCTACAGATGTCTGTGACTCGTGACCTTATTCCTAGTATTGGCAAATGTACGTTGCAGTCTTAACCATTTTTCCCCAAAACGTAACGATAGACTTGTTGCAAACAATTTACTGCACAAGGATTATTATTGTCAAATTCAGGCATCCGCCGCTCTGTTACGCTGGAGAAATTGTTAAATTATACCATTCTGCATCACGTAATCATGAGTATGTTGACTTTTAAATTTGTACCATGACCAGACTTCAAACAACTTATTTTGCAACCAGTTTCAGCAAGCACTTTGATACAGTATTTATTGAAATATTCAAAGATTCAAGGAAACCATTGGTAGACATCTACTGTAGTCATTTAAGAGTGTGTACGTCTACGGTAGTAATATAAGTACCGGATCATGGCCATTCTTGCTGTGGGAAACGTCCAACAATAAGTACACAATAAGCAGCCACTGACTTGCTTGCATTCAGTTTGTTGTTGCAAACGGTTTACTGCATATTTGCATGCGTACAAGTTCAGTAGCAACTCTTTTAAGCTTTTAGTGCTCTGGAAGAACAAACACCCCTTAATACGTTTGACTTTGCCTTTTTATTTAATGCGGATGGCACGACACACACAAAACATTTGTGCTAAACTGCAGTACTCTTCACCAATGGACTAATTCTTGGCAAGTCATTAGTTGCAACTTGTGCTTGGTTAGGCTTATCTATATTTGGGGTACTTGACCTAACTAGCATACACATCTTTTTGTTCACTGGAATGATTTTTGTTGACTTTTCTCTACATACTGACTTGCACTGGCTTTGTTTCTAGTATTTCAGAATGAGAGATTTCTTGCCGAAATACTTAATTAGATGAGGTGTTTTTTTTCAGGTTATTCATTATTAAAAGCCATCCACTACATTGAGCTGTATCAAAACGTTGACCAATAGGTTTATAGTAATTACGACAGCAATTATCCTCAACAAATTTTTTGAAAGAAGAGATGATTGCTTGTTCTCCTGAAAACAGGTTCACACCAAACTCTGGAATTAGCAGTGCAGTTAGTAAAATTAATTCTACTTTATTTATTTCAATAGTCACATTTCCAGCTACATTTCTCTTGATACAATTCTTTCTAGTGGGACATTTTATACTTTCAGTTTCTATTAGAAAAGTATTTGTGAACCAAGATTTATATGAAATATATCAATATCCACACCCAGAATCTATTACCAATGCATCTTTTAAGTTCCAACCATTATTGCGCTGCAAAGGCTTTTACCTCTATGTGTTTATAATATGTGAACCACGACAGTGTGTTCATACTTTGTGCAGTTTTTTGTACGTTTGGTCCACCCCTGAGTCTCAACTTGCATCCTCCATATATGTACTGCCGATTACTACTGTTAGTTGGCGCTGTTGATATGCACGAATTTGATTATGGGCAATGTAACCACGTCTATAATATGTCGTCCCTGTCGCAACTTGTGACATCCTGGTTGGCTTTTGTGAAGAAAGGTGTAGTATCTGAAACACTACTATTTTAAGATGTAATAGTTTTCTTTAATTCTTGCAATGCCAATAGATTTTAACGTGTCTTCTATTTTTAAGTGGAGCTAGAAAACGGATTATTAGATTATCATAGGTTTGTGGGAGACCCAGAATTATATAGCAGATTTGCTCTTCATCAGCTACGGTATGACGTGTGTGTGCCATTTCATTTGATCAATAATTAAACCCAGTTTACTTATGCACTTATCTAGTGTCATTGCATCGATTCAGTTTGACAAAATTCATTGAGTTTTCTTCTTAAACTCAGATAATTCGGTATATTTGATGGTTTGTAACATTCCTTTAGGCTCCTTTTTTTTTTACCATTTTTGAGATTTGGTTGATTTTAATATCTACAGACAACATTATTAAGTGCATGGCTTTTTCATTACAAATGCCCAATGGCTTAGTTGGATTGGATCGGTTGGCTTTGCCTTTCATGTCTTTAATAATTTCCAAGACCTTTATGAAGCATCACAGCTTCAACTCTGCTTGCCTACACTATAAAAGTACTGCAGTTTTTACCCACAAGCAATTGGAAATACTGAATATTAGTCACCATTTTCTCAGCTTCAACCACATTGAATATCTTTCACTTCTATGCCCTAAGGCTAAGAGTTCCTTTAAATTCTTCTATCGAATTATTACTAATCTGAAACGCAGTTCTTAACGTGTAGCTGGATTTCGTTATGGTAAGTTCTTTCATACTAGCTTATTACTTTTGTAGATCAAACGTGGTCCTCCATCTTGTTACCAAGTCTTTATTCTTGATGAAAATTCAAACATCTTGTTTTCTTTAAATTCGCTGTTGACACCAAATTTTTTTAACCCTCAAAAAATGCCTAAAGCTCCAATTCACAGTTGTTAGCAGTTGAAGCTACTGTGGATCATAATTTAAACGCGACTTCATTTGTTCAATCAAAAACTTAGTAAAATAACCCAGATATTTATTTTCCCTTAAATGCGTTAGGGTTAACAAGAATTTAAATTTAGGTTTTGCAAAGAATTTAAAATTTTCAAACACAAATCAAAACAGGAGCTCTGTCATGATGCAGGCCCTACGAAGAAGCAATGATCCAGGCACACGTGTCTTGTTTTGAACCAGAAGATTGCTAGCAGAAACAGCTTCTATAGGTTCCTGTTCCTGCTTCTGTCATCTTCCAGATTCTTGTTGGAATGAGAAGAACTCTCTGACATCATCAGACAAAACAAGTAATCCAAATATTACTGATGTTTAAGCATCTATCTCGACTGGGGACTTGAAACTTAGGAGAGTTTGGGACTTGAGGAACCACCTACATAAACAAGCCTAGGAAAATAATTCCTACTTCAGCCAATCGCACCTAGAGGGTAGTAAGAATTACACTAAGCCTATGAAAAAATTACTTGTTATATTGGGCTTAGCATGCTCTTCCTAGGTGTCTGAAGATTGCTCAGTGTAGGTCTAAACACACAAATATAAGCCTAATTACAAGTGAGGCTATTCAGTAGAGACCATCAAACTAATGCTTTACTCCCTAGCACGTGGAGGAAAATAGTCAAGATCTTAAGAGTAAAAGGAAACACAAAAGCGCAAGTGAGAAAAATCGTACACTAAAAATAACTGAGAATCGAAAAGCCTTTATTTTAGACGAATGTTTCCTTAATATGACGTGATTTGGACTGGAACCAATAAACTCCAGATCAGTACAACTAAGATGCTCCTACCATCTGTGTCATCTTCCCAAGGTCATAATAACAATTTATCGATCCTACTAATGACGACTAACATAGTCATAGCCTTGACTCGATTATGCAGGGAAAACGTTGCTGCCATTAGTGGAAGGGAATGAACACAAGGCAAAGGCTCTAATAATCATGGTAATGAAATTTACAAATCTCAAAGTTTTTTTTATGAATAGCAGGAACAATTCCTCTGCCTAATGGAGGAATGACCATTATTACATAGTCTTCATAGCATGTGTGGGAAATCGTTATTATACCCTTTGTGAGATGGCTTAGCTCATCAGATTGTAGGAGCATCTGAGTTGTGATCCAGAGTTCGTTGTTTTGAGTTCCGTTCACGTCACATCAATGAAACATACGTCCATAATACAGGCATACTAGCCTTAGCTATTTTACTGTAGGATTTTTGCTGTGTGTTTCCTTTGCTCTTGCATGGTTGCATGGTTGTCTAGGCTTTCTCCAAACTTTGTGCAAACAACAGTTAACGTGGAATGCCTAAAATGACAAATACTTAATCATGGTATGAGCAACTGAAGGTGATACAGAACAAGAGATGCACACTGATATGTTTCAATCACGAGCAGGTTACCATTCCTTAATTACGTTTGGACCATCTGGCGAACCATCACAATCATTTTCCCTGTGACACAGCAATGATAATAAAATCTGGATAACTTGTTAGGTTCTACCATATTCAGCTTGCTACACAATCCAATTCAACAGCATGTCGAGGAAATCAGAATAATCAGAATGACATAGTGAACTTAAGATATCAAAATTGATAAATCCCTCATCTCAGGGAATACTACAGCAACCTTAGCCACTATGTTAGCATGCTCCTTGCCTGAGATACCGACGTGACTTGGAATACAACATTTCCTCGTTCTGATAGTAGCTCAAGGATCTAATGTTGTATTGACTAACCGTAAGACTGCATTAATCAAACTTGTTGACAGTTGACACTCTTGCCAGCCCGAGAAGATCACAAAATTCTGCTGTGGAGACATGATTAAACAGCAGAGCACCTGATACCTACTGCATGTAATTCTGTCATGCAAACTGAAAACATTAACTGGACCTTGAAAGTACAGACTATGAGTCAGAAGCATAGCACAACCAACAGCAGAAATAGCAATGGATCCCTCAGAGAACACAATGAAGCAGTGGCAGATTAAAGCCAAAAGAACTAAGGGGCAAGCTCTAAAAGGCCCAGTTTTGTCCCCAAAATCTGATGAGCTTTTTTATTTTATTTTATTTTTATTGTTTGGCTGTTTATGTCCCATTCCTAACCTGCAAATTGATTATTTTCACCATATATTCCCTGAAGATATTGTCAAAGTAATCATCTGACAAAAATATTGAGTTCATTTTTAACTGCAAACCCGCATTTAGGTCTGGGGATGAGTATTGCGTACGGCCCCTATTAAAAGTGCCCATGACGAGAAGAAGCATAGAAGCCTTCTAAAAGTCTCCAATACTCCTAAAAATTGCTTTCATTGAGAGTGTTAACAGTGCAAAAAGCCAAAAACGAATAAATGGCATTCACTAAATGGCACCCGGTGTTGGGGAGTGTCCATGAGCTCATACTCAGACATCTAAGTAAAACACAATAACCTGCAGATGTGCGTAAAACAGCAAAAGAAGAGCAGATCCACCACTCTTTAACTGGGAAGTTTGGCTAGTCTCTTGACTCTGGTCCAACTGTTAAGGGTTCTTCATCATACCATGCAGTTTCATTAATACTGCAATAAACAGGAATGACATAGAGTAAGGAATGACATTATTTCCACAGACAGGTTCGTCTCTGGACTGGTACGCTATACAAGATATGCACGCTGTCACAAGTTATAGTTTTCGGCGAGATCATCATCGAACTGACCAAGTTTGTCACGGAAATCCCAAAATATAAATTAACGGGGTGAAAAACGTATAATAAAGTTGGATGTTTTAATGAGGGTTGTACTTAGTAAAGTACTACATAGTACTAAAAAAATGCATTTAAAAGTAGTAAAGCATGATGCATATTTCTTTCGTTATAAAATATATTTTTATATCAAAAGATATTCAGTTAATAATTTTGTAATGATACTTCAAACTAAGTAAAATCACTGGTTAACACCTGTAATTACTTAGTTCAAAAAATTTCACCTTATCATATACAATCAAAACTTACTGTAGGATTTGTCCACAGATACGAAACATTGATCTTGTTCATATGAAGCAATTCCAAAGTCTTTACATCACAGTAACTATGGATATTTTTCAAATAAGCAAGCTCTATTTTCAGCTTTTTCAGAATTGGGTTTTCGGGACAAGTAGTAATTAAGGGTGGCGTAATGGTAGCATTTATTGATACTTCCACGCCTTTCCAAGTTGGGAACTGAAAAAAGGAGTATATTCTTGTTACAGTTAGTACAGCAAATATTGCAAGAGTAAAGACCAGGACAATAGCCTTTTTTATATTTGCACTGGTTGTAGTTATTTTTTCTTGTACTGGAGTTGGATGTCGATTCTTTTCTTTTCTCCACTTAATGTATGTTTTTTTGACAATTCGAAATATCGGGTCAGTTTGTGAAATCTTAAAACGATTTCTTCGGCAGTGACATGAAGAAAGCATAATCTCGATGAGAGACAGCACGGATAGTCCTAGATACATCCCCGATGCACCTCCAATATCACAGAGAAGTTGTACAACACCATAAAGAAGTCTCTCTTGTAACAGAGTTTCAAATGGATCTGCGATGTTTATGAACAAAGTGAAATTTGTGTTGTCTGCAACAGTCAATTGTGGAAGCTCATCAAATATTCGAATTTGGCATTTTCGAGGACAAGAGCAAGGAAATTTCTCAAATATCATTAGGTAGTCAAGCTGATCAATATACTGGCGTCTTGACTGTTCTGAAGGTTTACATGGTGGCAGATTAACTTGCTTCGGATAGTGTGGAAACCTGAACAATATAAGAACAAAATTAATGTCAATATTTCAGATTTTTAAATAATTTTGTACAAGTCTGTGTAGCTTTGGTTGATGAAAGGTTTTGGTGATGAACTACGGCGATTGACGTAGTTAACCTTGGTATCATATTTGTATCAAAAAAATATACACAGATGGAGTAGGAATTAAATATTCAACTTCCCTCAGACATTGCAATCAAAAAAATATACTGGAATACTTTTTGTTTTCATCCAACCCAAGCCAGAAAGTAAATAGAAGCCTTAATTTATTAACAACACTACATTCAGTTTGAAAAAGCCTTTCTATCAAGCACCGAGTGTCATGCTTTTGTACTGTCGTGTGTTTCAGCGGTTTCTATGCACTTGTTCTCTTTTGACCATTGCCTCACTTATGTTTTTAAGCGTGGATCTCAAACTTATCGGTAATTCATGATGCGACCATCATGTTGCTTGTTCGTTTACGAATTTACTTCCATAGTTCGTAATATTATTTGTTTCTTGCAAGTATTTACATGTATCTTAATTGCTATTATTATAGCATTTCGTTCTCTTGTTGTTAATCAATCCACTATTTTTAGTCTCATTATCGTTAAATTAATCACGCATGATCATCTAATAGTTTATGCAAATTCTCTTTCTGATATAAAACCACTACATGCCGCTTATCGAGAGAACGGCATTCTGTACTCTTGACTTGTGATGTCAGTGACGGAGCTTAGTCGTGGGTAGAGCCGCTGCTGCCAATCAGCTACGTGAATTTATTCCGTCCTTCTAGACGTCATTACGGGCCATGCCAGTCATAGTGATGTTGCTCAGGTATGACGTCACACAGAAAATCGGAGTTGAAAGCCATCAAGATGTGAGCCGCTGCATCTCTTGTATGATGAATCGCTGTTGTTCCCATTTCATCTGTGCAGTGTCTTACTTTGACCATGCTTCACACCTCTCGTCTGCTGTTGTTTCCCGCAGCTGCATCGACCTATTCAGGTAAAGAAGCTTTCAATACTTCCATTTCTATTGATTGCAGTATCGTAATATTCGTCTCAAGTTGCCTGCAAGGTGTGGTCAGGTAATGGTGATTGCCAGCACAATTTTGAGTCACGATGAGCTGCGTGGTTGTTAATGTGCGTTTTATTTATGGCAAGTGGAGGTTTGAATGGTTCTCTGCACTGATCTTTACGAAACCCGGTTTTGTACCCAAGTAATGTGCCATATTTTATGCAGAAGGAGTGGTTAGCGCTGTGAAATTTACTGAAGCCTAATTATTGTTGTTTCTTCCTTTGTACTGTTTTTGGTGCTTCTATACGAAGATATCGCCTATTGCTGGTGCCATTATTGCATTTGTTATATGGCTTGAGGAGAAAACATGCCCAATTTAATTATCACTGTTCTCATAGTTCTAGGCACCCTGGCCGTGGTTGAAACTTTTAAAGCAATAACTTCTCTCATCGTTTAATGCCTTATGTCGACGTAACTGTAGTTTGGTTTAATAAGCCTAACCGTCGTTTATAATGTATAAAGAGAACTCAAGTGTGGGTGTGAAACTTCTTTCAGTTTGAAGTGTACCAAAATACTAGTTTGTTCCTACCTCTTGCTGCACCCGGGAATCTCTTCCCTCTAAACACCATCCAACAAGCCGTAACCGCCCCTTACCCAGCTAACCCCCTTTCCTTAAAAAAGGTAAGACAGTACGAAATCAACTTCATAAACGTGACCTTAGGCTACGCTGTTAACTGTAAAGTTAAATCATTATCCAATAGGAAGTTAATTCTAACAAAGTTTGAATTTAATGAAATGTTTGCTGCTTTTTTGTGTTCAGGTCTTACGTGATATAGAAAAATATATGAACATAGTGATAATTCTATTTAGAGCCACTAATAGAAACAAAATATTTGCTCTACAGTATTATTCTGGTCTGGTAATTAAATACAGAAAACTATCTATATAATACGCTTAGGTTGGGCAAGCAAATTCATCATTATGAATTATGCACTACAATGAAAGAGGGCGAGCGACCGACAATGTCAAACAAACGGGTGTGGCCTGTAACAGTCAGTAACAATCGAAATATAGCTTTAATAATGCTACCTCTTAGAGCAGACTTGAAGAGTTTCAATCACTGCATGCACGACCGTTTTTGGATTTATTACGCTTGGTATCAGAACGGTGAAACGGGCAATTGAGCGTCCTCCATTGAAAAAAGACATTTACTTCCAGAAAAAACAAATCAGCAGGGGTTAAAATGGAGGAGGAGCAGGGATGGGGATATTCCGAATACTCAATCGGGGAATCCGGGGCGGGGACGGGGGAGGCGGTGCGGGACGAGAAAGGGGATTGGAGGGGAGCAGGGGGGAAATCACACCGTATGGGTAGGCCCATACGGAGGAGGATGCAGGGGGCAGTCGGCACCCTTTTTATTCTATTTTACCCACTACAGGATTTCACTCAGGTATGCAGAACCGCCTAGACCGGCGTATGTTATGCCGGAGGTACAGCTAGTAACATTTATAAATAGTTAAGTTACTTGCTTCTTAACGCTACCTGCCACTGTGAGGTCTCAGTGTGCTCAAGGCGCATAACTTTCAAACAAGATGGATTGGAATACAATTTCTGTACATCGTATAAGGCATAGTGACTCTGTATCAGTCCAGCTACTCCTTAATGTACTCTCTTATATGTGCAGTAGGTTCCTTGAGTGCCCTAATTGGCATTTAATATGCAAGGATTACTTTCTTCTAACCACATTTTCAAATGGATTTATAACAAGTGCCTTGCAATGAACCCTGAATGATACCACGTGACTAAATTACATGTTCAATATCGGAAAAAATCATACACATGTCTACTATACCCTGTCTCACCCTAAGAGTGACCCAGAGAGGACAGGGGGTAGGTTGACTGAGAACGGGTTCAGAGTTGAGCTTGGACGTTAAGAACTTAATACGGATTAAGCTTGAGGTCCGCAGAGAAGCTAACTTTCTACTAGTATCTCGGGCAGCAATAGAAAACTCTAAAACGAAGGCAGTTACGGGTAGGACTGTTGTAATAACTTTTTCCAATACTGTAGCAGCAGGACTGGGAATCGCGGGGGGGGGGGCGGCATGAGGCAAGTGTACCCCTGTTAGAAAGCCTATCCACGGTTTTTTTGTTACACGTTTTTTTAATCACTTGTGACACGGTTTTTTAAATCATGTTAGATTTATATTAGTTTAAGAGTTAAACTGTATCTTTTGTGGTTGTGTGTGTGGGGGGAAGCAGTGGGGCTTAAAATTGATTTGGGTCATAAATTTGACGTGCTCCTCCCCCCCCCCCAAAAAAAAATTCTAACTCCAGCCCTGTGTAACGCAATCTGCTTTTCTCAACTTATAAAAACACAAACATACAAGAAAATTTGTTTCTACCTTTACTTTGAACATATGTTAATATGAAACGGTACAATTTTTGATAATATTGTTTCCAAATTTTGTAAATCTAAACCTGACAAAATTATTATTTAAAATTAATTAAAACAGTTAAATACTTTAATGTACTATGGAAAAATCTTTACCCAAAAAACCGTGGGTAAGCTTTCTTATGTCCACTTCAGTCTTTCTGACCGGGGGAGGGGGGAGGCGGAGACAGTTGCCTCATATCCCCTCTTTTCCTGCCACAGTCCTGGTGCTACAGTATCAGAAGAAGTTCTTACAACAGTCCTTTCCCGTAACTGCATTCGTTTAAGAGTTTTCTATTGCCGCCCGAAATCCTAGTAGAAAGTTGGCTTCTCTGCGGAGCTCAAGCTTAATCCGAATTAAGTTCTTAACGTGCAAGATCACCTCCGAACCCGTTCTCCAGTCAACCTCCTCCCTTGCCTGGCCGGGTCACTCTTAGGGTGAGAAAGGGTATAGAGGGTATATTACTTTAAAGAGGCGTGTGTTATAATGATGGTTGGCTTCGTTGCATAGCCTACTACAATTTCCACACTTAGTACTACGTGAATGCAGGAAAAGTGTTTTGTTTTAACAGGAATGTTGGATAAAATACTAGAATCAAACCCATTTTATACTGAAAGTACAATAGTAATACATAGAAAACCACTTTGGTAAGCAGTAGTTATAACTGCAAATCAATAAGAAGGCCAATTAGCACCAAGTGAGTAAGGTTACTTTCTACTCACGATTTATTATTATAATAGATTTGCGTAGTTTTTTTAAGTAAAAATGACTGCGTTGTAATTTTTGTGTTTTAGGTTTTAACTGTTGTAAGATTTTAGGTGTTGGTATTTTATTATGTGTTATATTATTATTATTAATTTCTACAGATTTTAGTTGAATATTTGCGATTAAGGTAAAGTTTCAAAGAACGACTTTATGAATCTAAATTCTATCTTGGCAACCAATTTCACAATAACTTGCCTTTAAGGTGTAAGAAACAACTAATTTGGACATGTTTTAGAAACAGTGGTTACTTGAGCAGCCCTAGTTGGGAATGCACATTCAACATATTCAGCTGATTATGCTGTTCTGTTTCTTGGACAGTATGTTCAGAATATTTTTGTCTTAATTTGTTTTATGTATATAAATTGTTCATATATAGTAAATTTATATATATATATATTTGTATACAGGGTGGGGAAGAAAGGAAGGGCCCCCTTAGCAATCACAGATGGTTAATGTTAGGATAATGAAACTTTGCATGTATGGAGGTGAACGGGGTGGGGGGGGGGGGGGGCAACTAACCATGTGTCGAACACTGACCTTGATGCACATTTTCATGATCATCGTGATGCTACCTTTTTAACCATGGTTCGTAGAAACCCACTGTAAATTAGAAATTTGTAGATAGTGTCAAGGCATGGCCATTGCGAAAAACGGAACGAAATTCGGTACGTTAGTTTAGGAATTAGGAAAATTACAAGCATCATTCTGTTGTGCTGGCAGAGTGGCTTTCCTGCCAAACAGTTCTGTCAATGTCTTTCGTAAACCACTGGTAGATAATGGTAGCATACGCAAATTGGTATAATTCAGTAACCATGATTAGCTCTAAAACAAAATTAGAAAGTTAACGTGAGGGACGGAAATTTTAATTCTATGTACTAGCTGACCACGGAGCCTATAAATTATGCAAACATGCACAATATGCTGTAGCTTGGAGCATCTTTCTGTCTATATGTGTAATGTAGCAGATTGTCAAGCTGGTGGCCAGTCATCAGTATGTCAGTAGCTGTTTGTTTCCAAGCAGGCTTCACATACTTTGAGGAGTATTGGGGTTTATTTCACACTCACTGTTCGGCAGGAAAGCCACTCGGTTATCACAAGAGAATGATGTTTGCATTTTCCGTAATTCCCAAACTAGCGTACCGAATTTCGTTCCGTTTTTTGCAATGGCGATGCTTTGCCAATGTCTACAAGTTTCTAATTTACACTGAGGTCCTACGAAGCATGGTTAAAAAGTTAGCATACCAAACATTAACCATCTTTGATTGCCAAGGGTGGCACTTCCTTTCTGCCCCACCCTGTATAGTATACAGGACGTGTAAAGATAAAAACAATATGTAGTAAGAAGACAATGAAAGATACAACTTACAAGACCAAACTGAAAAAGCATTCACTCATCCCACAAGGGGGGGGGGGGAGATGAGGCTTAATGGCGCGTCGACAGCTTGGTCATTAGCGCCAACCTCAGTCACAGTGCAGTGGTCCGGGTCATCCCACAAGGGCTGCTACTCAAATCTGGTGTGAGGACAGCAGATAAAGAAACACACAAATTTTCCATGACCTGGCGCTTTTGCTAGCAAAAACAAATTTGGCTCCAATAAGAGTTAAAAAATTGAACTTTTATTGAAACCACCTTTTCTTTTCCCTAGCAAAAGAGCCAAATAATTTTTTCTCAGCTGCCCTCACACTATGTGCGAGCATCAACTCTTGAGGGATGAGTTTTTTTCATTTTGGTCTATTAATTTGTGTTGTTTAAACTCACTAAGTCTATGTCACTGCATAGTTAAGATAAAACATGACTGTTCAAAGACTACTGGTAAAATACCATTACCTGCAAACACTTGTATTAAGAAATAATTTTGCATAACAGTCTTCAACACACTTTGCGTAATCTTCGCGCGAAATGCACAAATGCCCAGTTCTGTTGACGAAACTAACCTGAAATACACATAACAGACAGTTTACTCTACATTTGGGGAATTGTCCAGTTTTCAGTCAGTCTAGCTTAATTACAACTGCTGAACCCTCTGACAAAATGATCGCTGACCTATCACGAGTCAAGACAGACAACAAAAGATGCCAATCAGACAATATACAGTGATGCAGCCCTCAGCAGTGTTAAGTAGTCAGATAGTGCGCCGCAAGTGACAGAATGACACAAGATGATGGTCCCACAAGACGGTGTGTCCCTGAAATGACATCAGTTTCGGTTTCAATAGTGATCAGACACATTTAAAACATGCGGTCGAAGGTCAACGTTTAACAATGATGTCAGTTCTGCTAATTCAGCCATATTATACCTAAAAGCTAATATTCTTTTATTTCCACCTAAAATTGAGATGCAACGTCTTTCACGCCACATTTAGCAGCTTTCCCTGCTCTTTTACTTTGCACTCCCACCAAAGGAGAACGATCCACCATATGCCAGACTGCTTAATGGGATAATGGTAACATGAAGCCCCATGCAAAGCTCCTTAAGAAGAATGTACACCTGCTTAATGGGAACCACTTATTCAATAACGAGTACTTTGAGAAGAGCCAACTCCATCTCAAAATGTGTATTCATGGCAAGCTCCAACCAACACTGAGACTGAGGTTGGCGCTAATGACCAAGTTGTCGACGCGCCATTAAGCCTCAACCCCCCCCCCTCCAACCAACAGACAGACCACTATTTACAAATTCAAATTAAAAATATGACTTTAGATTATAATGGTGACATGGCAGGGTCGTAACCCCCATCAGTCATAACAAATCTTCACAAATCAAAACATGCCAATCCAACTTTTTTCTGTAATACAGTAAAATTAGGTATTGGAAACATCGAATTGAAGTTTGCTCGTAAGAAAACGTCTCATGTTGATGTAAACAAGTTAAATAACCACCAAACGTCACATCCTTCATTACATTACTCTGAATTCCTTTTCCAACTTTTTTTACAGACCTACCACATTTAAAGGAATACATTTTTTACCTTAGCCCAACAAATTCTGAAATAGGTTGACCACAAATCTCGACCATATAGGTGCCGAATTTTTTCTTGTTAAGTTCACTGTACAAAAACATGATCTTTAGGGTAATTACTGGTGTCAAATAAATAAGACGAGATTTTCATGTCTGTGTAAATATCGGGTGTGTCAACATTGTACATTAAACTATCCATGTTGGATAATAATAGACAATTCCTCTGCCCATACCATTCGTTCACAAAATCAAGGTGAAATTTTAGTATTAATTATTTACATTGTTTCAAACAACTGAACCCAACACAGATGGGTCTGTTCAAAATAAAATGAAGCTTGTGCATCTTAAATAAAATCAAGTCAGACTTCAGTATGTCGAAATAATCCAAGGAGGGTGAATTCATCTAGCTTAATGTTTTAGCCTCATCAACAGTTAATTTAATATTTATTCATTTCCTTACATTCTCCATTGACTTACCGAAAACTGCATTAGAAACAAATTTGTAAAGTTTTTACTCAAAGTTCGTTGTAGCAGCCTTCCTCTTCTCAATGCTTAAATCGATGTAGGGCTTAAGCCACGCTTGTTCCGTAAACTTGATCTCTTTCATAATTTTAGTCAAAACCATTCCATGTTTCAAACTTTAAATTAGTTATTTATGATAACATATATATAAACTTTAAATGGATCTAAATGAAGGACAAGTTTACGTGACAAGGTGGTCATGGTAGGTGGAGATAGAATAGCATTCAGTGGTGACAACGTGTCAGGCATTATTTCGATGTTTTCAATCAATAAGGAATTATCAGCATGTGCATCGTATAAATTGTCTGGATAGTCGAGGTCCACCAGTAACATATAACCTGTAGTGCTATTTTCTGTAGTTCTAATTAACTACATCCAAGGTCGACAGCTCTTTTTCAGCCAACAATTTAAAGTATGAATATGGTAAAGGCTTGCTCAAACAAAAGCAGTATAAATTCCCTAGGATTGTAGCATATTATGTAGCTGGTTTTGTCAGATCAAAATTGGGTAACATAGGATTATTTGCTTTGGCATATCGCTTAAAAATTACTGAAACTCCACCATTTTCCTTCATAGTAAATAAATTATACGTGTAAACGCATGCATTCAGCTCTGGTTTTATATGTGTCATACGAACGGCAGCCTCCCAACTAAATCCTGGCAGGTCAAAAAACGGCAAAGATCCAAAAGATTCAGTTTTGTATAAATGGTTCTAAAGTGCTTGAAGCACTTGGCTAGCAAAGCAACATCTACTAAAATGTAAAGGTCGTGAAAGGGAACAATCCTCGTCCATAATGTGACTGTTAGTTAAACTCGAAAAAAGCTTCTGATACTTACAAAAATCAGTCTTATACTCGTACATGCAGACACTTTTTTCCTCAATAAATGATGTGTTCTACAATGGGAAACTCTGTGACAGTCTCTACAAAATTACCTAGTGATGTGACAAAAACAAATACGAGTCCATAAACTTAAAGAGACCAATATTGATAGCTATTAAATGATCAGTGTTTTGTTGTCTCACATTAATTTTTCTATCACCGAAGTAGTTTAATCACCTGACGATTAAATGTGCATCATAGTTTTTTTCAAATTACGCAGTACAATTGGGAAATCATCTTTAAACTTATAAGATTGCAACTATTGTTTGCAGCCCTCTATAATGCCTCGTAAGGTTACTATGGTCTCGTACCTTGATTTCAAATGGATTTTTTACAAAATTGCTGACCACAAATATGACATTGTGATGCTGCAGTAAAATCAGAGTAATTCTGGTCATTGAGAACCATTACGCAATATCAAGCATCATACTCATGTTCTATTGCTTTAAAAAACTCGTCCTCATAATCCTCACCCCTGCATACACATTTTAAATGAGCTTCATCGTTTGAACCAATGACAATACATGAAAACCCACAAAAGACTTGTGATTGCTTATTAAGGGTAAACGAATACGAAGAGTCCGGTCGCTAAGCCAGCACTGGCTGTAGCAGTGTTTCGAAATCTGTGTGCATGACGTAAGGATGTCGTAATTGTCTGTCGTATCGTGTGAATGACAGATAATTTTTCGTTTTCCGGTCTAATCGTGTGTTGAGGTGTGCAAGATGTAGAAATATCCAGGTGTCCGTTAGAGAGTCAACGTGTTGAAAGGGAGAAAGACAATATGGACAAATGTGCCTCGTATTATCACTGTGTCAAATAACTAAAGTTCTTGATGTAACAACAGTGCTGCCCCCGTAGTACAAATAGTTTCACCTCAGAACAACTAGCTCTTTTACTGAGATGAAGGGAGGAAATGTTTTGGTCTTCATAGCCATGTAGGAAAACAAGCATATTGTTTTAGGCTTCAAATTTGTTTGTTTCATGGACGGATGTAGGAAAACTGAACCCAGTTGAATTTAGGGTATTTTCAAATTGTGTATAGTGTTCAATTCTGTTCGGGTGATGAGGAGCTGGATAGTCATGAAAATACTGAATAAATAGGGCACTTGTTATCGAAACACTTCAAATTAAACACAGCTTTCTTAGTCGACAAGTAATCATTTAATAAAAAGGTTACGCACCCACCAGAGTGAGGAGTATGCTGTCCCACGTAAATGTCACAACGTTTAATCTTTGACACCACCCAACCAGAGCCATATAGGTCAAAATACACAATTGGTGAACGATTTTCGTGATGGCAGCACCAATGGTGCATTATACACAATCAGGAGAAAGGATCAGTAACGCAGCATTGCATAGGTAACTGGGCATGGTTACTGTTTCACCTTTAGGTCCTGATTTTTTAATAACACTGTCAGACACAATAGAAACTTTAATTGTGTGTCTACATTGTATTACTGTGAACAATTGGTTCAGGTAGTAGATAGTCCTCAACACAAAGTGTAGAAGGTGGTTCCCATAAATGTATCGTTAAAAGGAAACTTTCTGAAGGCGGAAACTTGAACGTGCAATTATCCTACATCATCGTGCCCACTGGTGGAATGATGCAACGCATGGTCTTCTGTTTCGAAAGTTTGTCTACAAGCAGCACAGGCATTGAGATATCGTCTGCGGCATCTCAAGTTAATGCTGGTGGCAACTAACGCAACTATTTATAGACAAGCGCAAACCAACCGGGCCTACATAAAATAATTAAAATAAATTTAAAAAAAAACAATTTCTGACTTTTTCACAACTAATTTTATTGGTTAGAGCCTTTACAAATTTATACACATTCTGATCGTGGTTAGTTTTGGCTTCAAGATCAGTTACATTAGCTTTGGCAGATGCCAGAAACATCTTATTAATATGAATTAAATACCGTAATGTCCACACACTCGAGTATTGAATGCTTGAAAATGAACGTCTTTACTCTGCCACTTTTTAGAGCACTGTTTATTCAAATATGACGGTCGAATTTGACAAGGGCAGCAGGCTGTAGTTGTCGAAATATTTGCAAGTGCCTAAAATGATCCATTGACTACCTGGCTGGTCGCAAGTGTCTAAATTGATGATGCTCCATTCAGGAAGTTTTGGCACGTCATTTAAAGGACACATGCCTAAAAACGGCATGCACCTAGGCCTCAAAATTGCATTGATTTTGGTGGTGTTCATTATGTGGATAGGACGTTTTTCTTTTGCTAATTTTCAAAATGGCTTCATGTTCGCCATGCGTGAAAAAACCAACGGTGACAGTGTGTGTGGCAAAGCAGCGGAAATTTTACTTCGAAGCAGAATAAACAATGTCCATTAGGGATTATCTCGTAGGTAATACTGTTCCCAATATTATGAAACGACATTCATAAACCGCTATACATAGACATGTAAGCATTTACGTAGTTGTTATTGTTTAAGTCAAATGTGAGTGATTTTTCATTAAATATTTCACCATCTACAGAAAGGGTTATGGAATTGAGTCCACAGTTTTCAAAAAAGAAGGGATCGTTAGAATATACGCTGTTATAAGCTGTGTGTTTCATCATGGTAATGATTACTCGGCTGGGAACATTTCCATTAAAGGGGTCATCCACCTGTCTGCTTCTCACATCCTCTACGAATGTGTGGGTAATACACTCCATCTCCCTATCGGGCTATTTTGCTGACGAAGAATCGGCTAGCACGTGAATGTGTGCTAATAAAATGTTTGGTGAAGGCGTTACTTTATGTACGTGTAAGGAAGTATTTATAAACTCAACAATCGGATTTACGTTAGTGGCTATACCTGCAGCATTTAGATATACATAGATGGGAGCCCCTATGTGGAACGAAACGAAACTTTATTTCTGTATTGTTTACATTCAGAATAGGTTGCATGGCTAGATCATGATGAACTCGACCCATTAATTTTAGCTGCACACTTTGAGCGATGCAATCACGTTTTTGATCAGCCATGCCCCACGTGGTATAGTTGTGTTTTTTTCGCTTTGCTAGAGTAACTGAGCAACGTTTGAAGAAAAGCTTTGAAACCATAGTTGACATTGGTGCTACCTGCTAGTTTTCCGTTTAAAACATATCTGCTTGCGAAACCATGGATTGTAACCATTAATTAGAAGTAGTATGAAAATGCGATGCCGTGCAGCGGAAGTACCAACGCCCCATCTTGGAGGACGTCACATCCGGTCCAGATGCATTATGGGTAATAAAAATGGCGGCGCCTATAGGTGGACACCCCAAAATGGCGTCCAAGATTCGTTTTCGTTATCGGTTTCGTCGTGGACACCAAAATGGCGGCGACCACAGGTGGACACCCAAAAATGGCAGTGTCCATAGGTGGACACCCAAAAATGACGTCGAAGATTCGTTTTTGTTTTCGGTTTCGCCTAGTCAGTCAATAAAGGTTTCGTATTTATTTAAAATATTCAAAATGGCGGTGGACACAGGTGGACACCACAAAATGTTGTCTACTAGATTCATTTTCGGTTTTTGGTGATTCATTTTTGGTTTCAGGTACTAAACACTATAGTAACTCTTTAAATTACATGTGTATTTCTTTTTATTTTTATCAACTTCATCATGTAGAAACATTATAATAAGTAGCTTTCCTTTTCTAAAAAAAGACTTATCATACATTTGTTTTTTTTAATGACGTTCCTCTCATCTAATATACAAACTTTTCACCTCACTTCTAGAACTTATTTCAACGAAGTAATGATCAGTTCATTACTACTACTACTACTACAAAACACTACGAGTTGTAAAGTCTAAAGTAACAAAACATTTTGAATATCGTTTGAATGATGGCAGCACAAAACACTCGCAGCATGAGAGGTGTCCACAAGGAAGCTAAGATTTAACCTTGACATTGAAAGCATAGCATTGAAAGCGGTTGTATTGCAGTGCAGTCCAACCACTTTTCTTGTTGACTTATTTTTTTCAGTTTGTGTCCTTAGCAGCAGTTTCAAGTAGTGCAGACGAAAATGATAATACACAAGTATAAAAGACAATAAAGAAATAATACGAACAAGTTACCAAGAGAATATTTTTTATTTTTCGATTAATACATCACACATTCCCATGTGCAGAAGAGAACTCATATGAACATGCATATTTTCAAATTCTGTAAAACTAAAGTCTATGTATGTAAGATTCTTTTCCAGACGAGCATAAATGTCTGCAATGTCACGGGTAGAATAAAGTACAAAATCGGAGGATAGGTAGGTTTCTTCCTTACAACTTACTGTGCTGTTTTGCTTGGTGTTGTTTTGCTTATAACAATCAAAGTCCTTTTTTTCCACTGGACAGCAATGTTGAACATTACATGATGTTAAAAGGAGTATGCAAACATTTATCGTGAAATGTACCAGGATTAAAAATGTCAAAAGTTTTAACAGTCACGTGGTATACCTTCTATATCCATCCATGACTGATATTTGAAACATTAGCAATTTCTATGAGTTAAGAAGAATCTACCATCGTTTATATAGTCGCAGCATACATCATATTTTTTCACTAGTTTATTTACATTATGAAAAGTACAATTCATTAAAATAAGTGTCCTAAAAAAACAGATACATGTAAACTAGTACATAGGAAAAGATAAATATATTTTCATTATAATTACAAAGGGAAAAAAATTAGTCAAATCCTCTAACCACAAAAAGAATGATACTTACAAACCAACTTAAAAACATATCATTTATCGTTACTATTTTGTATTTTATAATGACCATAACTAAAGGAATAAGTTCCTGTGTCTAAAATGTACCGTTTCGTGCTACCTACTGTTAGAGAAAGTTTATTCTGTACAAGACTGAACATTTCATGTTGATAAGACCTAATGTTTCTTTGTTCAAAGGAAAAATACTTGTGTTCGTTTAGACACTGAATGTAATGATCATAAGTTATATTATTTTTTATCGTACGGTCCCTACCTTTCACAATGCTAAAAAAGCACAGCGATATATCCCATATCACCACACTTTACAGTGCATGATATTCATATCGCCACACTTTAGTGTGGTGATATGAATATCGCCACACTAAAGTGTGGCGATATGGGATATCACCCCACTAAAGTGTGATATGGATGCAATGCACAGTTGTGTCATAAGACATTGCCAATACTTTCATAAGGTAGAATTCCTTAATAAAACCCATGTGAGAATTAATTTGATTTTTTTATGTCAACTAAAAGTTTCCAAATAATGTTTGCTACAAAATAAAATCGTAGACTACCTTCGTTCCTTGTTTGAAAAAAAAAATTGACGCCTGTGCTCTTTTATTACGCAACAAAATAAAAGCAAATTAATTCAAGCATGGTTTATAAAGCAGTTCTACATTTCGAAACAGACAAGAAAATTGAATACTTTAAATACTTATTAACTCCCCCCCCCCCAAAAAAAAACCAGCTGGTGACTTTAAATCAAAAATATTACGTGCTCTTAAACGGCTTCGCCTCGAAGGTCATCTTGACGTAGTTCTCGCGGATTGGCCATGTTCGGGATATCGCCCATCGGCTGATAAATCCCATACAGTTCGTCAGGGGTACTATAACTATTATGTAATACACTTTTTTGTACGCCTTTCCCAATGTTCTGAACCGAACCATCAGCACATGTATAACAGTACATTTTACTCTTAAGTCCTATAAACTCTTTCATAGCTTCCCCACAAAGTTCATCCTTGTATACCCCCAGACGTGCCATATTATCTAAAGAATACAATGGATGATCTGGAGGGTACGAACTTGTATCGAAAAGATGTAGTGATTGTAACATGTCATCGTAAATACTGTCAGTCTATATTTCGTAAAAAAAAAACTGTCAGTATCACTGCCCAATAACCTACTCCTTTCATTGCCATATTTCTTTAACATAAAATCGTAGTGAAATCCGTACATGACTAATTTACTCAATTCCAGTACAACTGCACCACAAAATATAGGTTTACATAACAACACTGAGGTACGATGCATTTTGAAAAGCATTAAGTTGTCGGCCAAGATGTTAAAATATTCTACACTTGACTTAGCCATTAAGTTCAATGCTTGTTCCTCACTAGTAACGTCGTACATTTTGAATCGATTTCCCAAAAATTGTATTATTCAGGTATTTGTACAGACTACGTTCAAATTCACTCTGCTTCTTTCCTTTTCTGTGTGTTAAAGTTAATGTAAGGTGATAACTAAGCCTTTTCATTAAACTTTATTCCAGCGTGAACTTTAGTAACCTTAAGTCCCTTACTGACGTAAAACATCAGATTCTTGTAATAACAAATGTATCGTTCACGTTTCATGAGATGAGGTACTAATTTTCAACCCGAAGTATAAGGGCTTTGTCTGGCAAATTGTTCCTTATTGAACGGGGACAACATATCTTCAGTTATTAAAATATGCTCCGGTGCTAATGGATAGTCGTTATGTTCATCATGAAATTCTTTTGGATATTCAATGTCAATTTGTAACACGCAAGGTGTAGTTAAAGAAGTAAAGTCAAGATTTTTAAGCTCGTCTTCACTCATCTACTCGAAGTTTGAATATGGTAACAGTTGACATAAACAAAAGCCATACAAGTTATTAGCATCGTAATACATGAGATAAGACGTGTCACTGTAAGGGTCGTAACAATCGGGTACTAACGGGTTGTTGGCCTGGGTGTAGCATTTGGAGATTAGACACACACCCCCGCGTAAACCTGAAGTAAAAAAATTATACATATCAACACTTTGTAACAATTCTAGACGTTCTCCATTCATTCGTAGTGAAGCCTCCCAAGAAAAGCCTGGGAGAGTGTAAAAATGGGCTGGGTCTAACCGATATTGTTGGAGACACAGTTTTCTGAATTGTTCAAAACATCTGCTAAAAGTCTAAGAGTCTGCTAAAAAGTACAAATCGTGGTAATCATCGAGTGTTTTACAATTTGTTTGATCGCAAACTCTTTGTGCGTACGTGTACCATCGTCACTTATGTGAGTCTGTGTCAAATCTGAAAAAATGCTTCCTTTGGAGGTAAAGTAGTCTCATTAAACTGTTCAAATGAATCGCAGTAAGTGTACTTTTCCTAGTAGGTAAAGAATGACTATCTTGAAATATTTCTCTGATGATTGGAAAATCTGTCAGAGTATCGACTAACGTGCTGAGAGAAGCAGACAAAAACTGAAAACTGTCTAAAAATCTAAAATTACCAACTTGTATAGCTATAAATTTTTTAGTATTTTGCGGAATGACTCAGACATTTCTTCACCAAAATAAGGCAAACCCTTAGTGATTATGTGCGAATCATAATTTTTTTAATTATGCATATATATCGGAAGTGTAGACTTGAATGGTACTGGAGATTAGACCTAACGTGGGCGGCACCCCCTATATTCTCCACTTAAATAGCAATGATCTTCAACTTAAATATCGTTAGATCTGAATTATTTTTCACAAACGTGACAATGAGTAGCCTTACAAAAGTCATTGATCCAAATAGGATTCGGTACCAAAGGAGCTATCGTTTTTTTTTATTTTCTGTGTTTCCTCATAAACCATTTCCAACTGGGAAAAGATATTCCCTACACAATCGTTCCCTCTATAAACTCCATGTTTATAAACAGCTCCGTCGTAAGCAATGGCCACGTAAGAGGGGGGAGATGAGGCTTAATGGCGCGTCGACAGCTTGGTCATTAGCGCCAACCTCAGTCACAGTGCAGTGGTCCGGGTTGCCACTGCACCACACATTACAGAGATATTATTCAAACCCCTAATCTAAATCTTGTCATACATCTGTACCTCCTGCAAAAATTGAAAAACACCGGACAGGAGGACAGACTTATCGCCCAATTGACGCACAATGTCATGCGGAAGATGGAAACGACGACGAAAACTATCAAGATGGCAACAATCAACAAGGAAGTGCCGGACCATAAGAATAACTGCATGGTGTATGTAAATTAGTTTTAAGAATTAGTTTTAAGGGTAAACGAACTCGAAGGGTCTGGTTTGCAAGTACTAAATTTTGGTAATATGCACTCAAAATCTGTGTACACGACGTACGGACAAGGCAATTGACGTTCATATCTCGTAAACTGCATGAAGGGATTTGAAACTGGCATTTTAAACATTGTGGACTAAATGTTCGACACAATTCTAAGTGTACGTTTAAATTATCCCTAGTACGAAAATGAGACAAACAATAATGACAGGCATATCTTCTATTGTTAGTATGCACTAGTCTGTTGAAATTCTTAATCCAACAATAGTGTTTGCCATTTACTAGTAACAATTTAACTTCCGGAGAATTCATTCTTTTACTGAGGTAAATAGAAAACACATTTTTATTTTCATATCCATATAAAAATATTGCAATATTATTGAGAAATTCAAATTTCGTAATCTGATTAACTGGAGTAGGATATGTAAGTCCGAGCCTATCCCCACCCCAGTAATCAAGACAGTTCGTCCCAAGAAGCCTCCAATAGATTTTAAAAATGGTAGGGCCACACGCCCCAGGCTAGACAGGATATTTAATAAACCACCGTGACCATACTGCGAGTGACGTCCGAAGTATACTGGCAGGTGACCACCCGCCTGTGATTTATAATACTCCGTGTAAGGATAGCCTCGAGCCATGGTGAATAAATGAAGGTGGGGAAGGGGAGAGAGTTATTTATAAGAGTCTAATGACGCTGCTGACGTCGTCTTATATGTAACACACAAACCACTCGTCCATAATGACCCAATTCAATGGGTCTCCCGTTGTCGTCCATTAGTTGTATTTCTGTGAATTGAAACGAATCAGATTGAAGGGAAAAGTAATGTAATCTGTGAAATTCAACGCTGCATACTTCACAGACCTCGCAACGTACTTGCACAATTCTTAGTAACTGAACTCTAGAATCACCTACATGTTGTGGTTGAATAATGTTAGTATACACATATATTCTTTGTATAGGAATTTAGTTTTTGCTAAAAACAGGTGTTTTAGTCGTTGTTTCATTCGTCCAATCTGTTATGTCTGGAAGACCCTCTAAAATGTTTCAAAGCCAAATCGTACAGCTAATTTAGGGCCAAAATGCAACCTCACATAGGCATGATCAGAAACGTAATTTCGTATACTAAACGTTTGTGTACTTTCATCGTACAGTATGCACGGGTCAGCATGTGTTTTCATTGGATCGTTATCACGTAACGTTTTTTTATATTCGCCTATATTAGAGTTAATTGTATCCATTAAATGCTTCATACTATCGTATCGTTTAGTTCCTACATTACAAGGCAAAATATAGTTCTGTTCTTTATGTTAAAGTGTCCGTCTGGCAGATCACGAACTCTCCCTTCAGTAAACGTAAAATGAACTAGCATGACCTCTTCGTCTGTAGATTTTAAAATTATTCCTGAATCTTGACTAATGTTGTTAGGGAATGTTATTTCAGCCAAAGCAACCTCATAATTGTGACTTAAATTCAACAGAACGACCAAACGTGTAGTATACGTTTGAAGCGTATTTTGTGGAAAAAAGTTCATACTTGAATTAGAGGAAAGCGTTATGTAAATTTCGTCAGCCATCTTCACTCGATGTGAGTAACCCAACTGGACATCGACTTAGGATAACCTAGCCATTTAACAAAAAATTCAGTACATCCCTTTCTCCTGCGTGTCTTAAGTATTTCTTCAATTTTGTAAGTTTTAGGAAGACCCACTTTTTTGTAACTCTTGCTTATAAAATGTACCAATTATCAGATCTCCAGCATAGTCCTTGACTTTATAAGTATGTATTGGGTGTTAAAATTTTTCCACTAACATAAACAATTTCTTCCGTCCAGTTAGGTTTATAACCTCGGGTAAAAACATGTTTTTTTTGTCATTCGTACTGAATCCTTTATTTTAAGTTCACCACCATACAGATTTACAAAAACTTTTCCCTTATTAGATTTATTTACGTCAACTGGTGCCATTTTAATGGATCTATGGAAATATCTATTGTAATACCTTACAAGTTCAGGTGGTACGTCAATGTACGTCTGAGTATTGTTCTTGTGGAGGTAACGAAATATACGGTTACGTAAGGAGCGTACCAAACGCACACTCATGCACGCCTTAATTTCTTTGTTTTGTGTGCTGTACTGTTTAATATTGTACCGTCGTAGCAGCCGCTGAACAGTAAAACTAACAGTAAAACTTGACTTTATCAAAATCACTAGATTGGTTTCTTGGAAGCACGTCACGCATAGCTTCATCTAAACTCGTTCATGGTCTAGTGTAGTGAGATTTACGTAAGAGTTCACTTTGATGTTTAGAAGGGAATTCATTAGCACGGAAAGATGACGATGCACTCGGCGTTGCCTCGCTCCAGGGAACATTCGTTTATACATTGTTCGTTTGCTTATTTGTTACCACGGATCAATCCAGACACAGCATTTATTACTTGCCCTGCCAATCTGCTCAACAACGGAATTAAGAGAGGGAAAAATCCACCATTTTGAAGTATGACAATATGATGCATTTTTTTTTCGTTTTGAACAGTTCTTTTTTGAAATAGCAAGTAATAATTTTTTATATCTTCTAAGTCTAATTCTTTGTGATTGTGTTAGTTCAATATTCCCTTTTAAAATATTTAAGGCACATAGACAAATTACGTTTTGTAAATTGCTACAGTTTAGCAAAGTTTTTTGACGTAAGTTTTTGCACTTTTAGAGGCTAAGAGGCTTAAGATTGGAAAAAAGTCTTTAACTTGCTGTTTAACAGGCATTGCCACTTATGCACACACATACACAGTTATGAGTATTTTGAACAGATATGAACAGGTATTCGCTCTGCAGTCAATGAACAGATATGAATAGGGTTCGCTAGTCGCCGCTTTATATGCCTTAAGTCAGAATTTTGAACCACAGTCCAATTGATTTCTTAATATTTTAATTTGGGAATAATCCCTACAGTTTCTAAACAGGAAATAATAGTGGCTATTTAAAGATACAGTTCTTAAATTTGTTTGGAACATATTATACGCTACACAAATCTGCGTGATATTTCTGTGATGTCCACCTTTTACGAACGCATCTGTGATTACTTCCGGTTTAAGTTGACGTGTTAAATCATCCAAAAAGCGAAGAGGATTATTAGGTACTGATTCGTAAATATTCTTAATAAAACATTCTTGAAACGTGATAGGCAATTTAGACATAGGCAATTCATTCTTTCATATTGAGGTTGCCACGCACCATAACAAACAAATATTGAAGTTGGCACTGGTGAAAATATTTGTTCAACATTTTGAATCATTTTCGCAACAAGATTAGTTTTCCCAGAAAAACTTGGACCTATTATAAAGTGGTTGGCTGGATGAAACAACGTTGCATCCATTATGATACACTACATTATGTGCTCCCTATTTATAGACGTTTATCGATTTAAAAAAAATTAAAATAAGGAAATAAAATAAATAAAACTAGATAAACAAAACCTTTACCATTTGTTAGTAATATTAATTTTTTTTCAAATATTTAAAAACAGTTTTACATATTTTTTTTACATAGTTATTCATTTTCGTCCACATTGTTCATACTTTCATCGTTCGGATATTTGGATTGCTCATGAATAGTTGTCACTCTAGCCACAATGTACGGAAAGTTACCAGCATAGTGGAGCAAAAAAGGGTCACTTAGGTCGCACTTTCTATTAACGTAAGTAGCCAACCAACTCGCAACAATAAAAAAAATGGAACAATTAATTTTTCAGACACCGTTGGATTTTCTTCGTTTTTGTATATGGTGCACAAACAGTTTTTCTGTTTTGTTTTAGTGTTCATAGGTGATATCATGTGTTTCGCATTAGGCAAGGCTGTTAACACAACATCTCTGTCCACTGGTTGGTTAAAACGAAGATAGGTGTTTACATGATTTTCTGAAGCACTGGTACAGAAGGCAACGATTTCAAATTCAGCTGTGAACATTGTCACACAGTTAAAAATCATTCCTTTATCCAACTGAGGATGGACGCTAGGTGTAGAAACACTGTACATACTGCATGGACCCACCTCGTATCGTTTAGCCATTTTCCGTTTTTCCGGTGAACGGACGGAGTAGGTTGCCATTGGTTTCGGTAGCCATCCTGAAGTTACCTCATCGACGGATGGTGGCTCGAAGGACGGTGGGACGACGCTCACAGATTCGGCGACTGTTGCTTCTAACGTTGTTGGTTCCATCGTAGCAATGAGTGAAGTGTCGATGGGCGTCATGTGAGAATGGGATTTAAAGCATGATGGTAATACAATTTTGGGATTTGAATTCGAAAAGTAATTTTGATTAAAAAAAACTACAGAATGCAGCGTCATGATTTGGACAGAAATGGTAACGTTCTCGTTCATAACACTTTGGAACAATGGGACACGACTCGAGTTCCTTGCATGAAACCTGACATATTTTCTTTAAATAGTTTTGCAACTTCTTGTCACCTTTTACAAAAAATGTCACTGAAGGATTAGCATGGTTTAATCGTTTGATTTCGTTAGTTACAATATAAATCGGGGTATCCCAAGTATCGTTTTTTAATTTTTCTCCGATGACGTAGGTTTCACAGTACATTATGGTTTTCTGATCCTTCTCATATAATTTAGAGTTTAAAACATTGGAAGGAGTTTTGACACGGTAGGGCAGCTTTAAATCATACCTATTATTGAAATATTTTTAATGTAGTAAAGACCTCCGATGGTATAAGCGTTACAAGAAACGACACAATCCGTGCTGAGATTCAACATTTTCCAGTTCTTACGAAAGCCAGTTATTCATATGATGTACCGAATCTATCAAAACTTTAAACTGCTCCTCGTTCAATTCTATCGATTTGTGATATGCATTCGCAAATTTGATATAATTTCGTTTGTCGGTAACTATAGTAACACGATACTGCGTGTTGTTCAAAATTGTACAAAATTATATGTGGTTTTTCAGACTGGAGCACAGGTAACCAATTGTTGAAATTATCACTAATCGATTTCCAATCTTTGATTGAAATGGCAACACCGTGTGCTGATGGAATGTAGGCTTGTGCATTTTGTGAATATTTACGAATGTGAACTTTAACTTGATTATAAAAATGTTGATATTCTCCGACCTGAACAAAAATGTTTTGACCTAAATGAACGGAATTTGGAGGGGGCAGGGGGAGTTGAAGTGGAGACACCATAAAAAACAAATACGTTTTTCTTTTTCTCGAAGAAAAACATAAAACAAAGTTTGTTACGTTCCTCTTAAAAGCTCAAGCCCGACCTCCTCTTCCCATTCAAAAACTAAGTCTTGGTTTTCACGCAAAATATCAAACTGATGTCAACCAATGCTAATTTCACCAGATTTGGTTTTGAATAGTAATGTGTCACGCTCCGTTATGTATACGTGCAAAAAATTGGAATGAAATAAAATTGTAGGCATTCCTCCTGGGTTCTGAATAAATTCCTCCTCGAACAAATCAAAATAAGAACTGACCCGATCCCATTGAAGCATTGGAAGTATTATACCATCGTTCAATAAATTATAGTGCCCGTTTACGGCAGTGTAATGACACATTGTAGCTTTAACTCTATATTGTCGTCTTTTCCTTTGAAATATTACATTCCCAGTTAATACATAAATCGAAATGGTTCAGTGCTCCAACTAAAAAGAAACATAAGAAAAGACCAGTCTTAAAGCTCGTTTAAAAATATTTCAGCATTATCTAATTTGCTTTGACGAATTAGCACAGGGTTAGTAAAAAACTATCGAGAGACTTTAAATATAGATTGTCGATCCATGAATATACGATAACCTTTGTTTGATGGATATAACGAAAATGTCAATCAGTTACTATAATTTCTCCCGTTGAGGTTTTTGATGGAAACGTCACCGTTCTCTAGTTTTTTTACTATCATCAACGGTGATTCAAACAGTAAACGATTTCCGTCTGCAATCTCCCAATGTTTAGTTCTGTCAACCATTTCAGCCCATTCAAATACATGAATGGAAACAGGTTCAGTGACGAATATCCTTTGATTGTTAACAAATAAAAATTTTGAATATTTAACGTAAACTACTCCACCTGTTTCATTCACTTCAATTAATGTACTCTCCTCTATTAACGTACTCAATTAAAAAAGTAAATTTTTTAACTTTTTTTTGTACCTCCATGCTTTAAAATTAATTTGTTGTTTTCTACAAGTAGATAGAAAAAATAAAAAAAAAATAAAATCAACCATTCTTAAAAACTAGCTTTACAACATTACATGATTCCGTCAAATAAAACATCAAAAAGAAACATAATCTTACCTTGAATTTTGTGTTGTGCAGAATTCGTGGCCCTTTTGCAGCTGTGATGGAGAACACCCCCGATTTCTGAGTTTTTATACGAAAGCTGAATTGAACAAGAACAGTTGGAGGGTAGGTTTTCAAGGTTGAAATTGGGGCCATTTTAAACATAGCGCTTTAATTACTTTCCACCTGTACTGTCAAGGTTAAAACAGTCGCCATTTTTGTGATGGTGACGTAATCGTTTTGCACCTTTACGTTATTTGATTTTTGGCTACGGTCCATCTCAATCCTTAGCCTTGACACGTTCTGTTTTATCCACCATTTTTGCATGCATTTGGTCACTTTCGTCCAAGCCACCAACACATCAAAATCAACAACAACATGCTCCCCGCTAATCATCCAGTTATGTATAAAATTGATTTTGCAACCTTCGTGTTACGATGTTTGGTAATAGGTTTTTTCATTTTATTATCCCGTCGGTTTACAATATTCCTTTCTTTTTAGTAATATTTCTTACTATTTAGACTTCAGATGTTTGCTTTCGCAAGAAGGAGGCGTTCGTGCCTCCGACATCATTATGGGATGTTTTAGAGGTAATTTTTTTCTTCTTTTACGTTTTTCACCTACGTTTCCTTTTCTTCATAATTTATAGTTAAAATTCGTTTTCTTTGGTTCTATAGTCATCTGGAAACACAGACATCCTTCTGCGTCAATTATGACGTTGTTTGCCCATCAGTAACATTATTTTTTTTATTATTTTTTTAAACTATATTATTTTTCCCTAAACATACATTAATGTTATGTTTTTTTTTTATTTTTTTACCTAAAAGAATTCTTTTTTATTTATAGTGTCATACTGAGCTAATGATGGGAATGCATGTGGGGGAAGGGCAAATTGTTGCTGTATCTGCCTACGCATGCAATGGATGTCAAATTTGTGTCATGTGCACGGTGAGAGTCTATTTTCGGTTATCTGTTTTGTCGTTCTCCCTTTAAGTCGATTCTTCGAGTTTTGTGTATGGTTGACTGTCCTTTGGCTGAGTTGGACTTCGATTTAGCATCATGTCATTTTTTTAGCTAGCTCATTGGTCAATTGTGGTCGTAGGTATTCAAAACATTACGAAAGCAACGTAACGTTCGATTTGATCGCTCATTCTGTTGCGATGGCTCTGAGTGGAATAATTGCTCTCAATATCGTGTTGTCTGCTGTTTTCGGTGCAGTGTGCGCTATTTTAGCGTACACTATACTTAGCAAAATAGTCCCCTGTAGAACCACTGAGACTGTAGAACCAACAACTGAAGGGTACACCAGGGTCCCACCGGATTATGAAGCATCAATAATATCCACCAACGTATAACGAAATACTCCGTCATTACCACGATTTCGACCCCCACCCATTCCAACGGAAATAACCGAGGAAACAACGTTTTCACCAGTGATTAGAACAACAGTGGTAAACAGACTCTCTTCATTTTCATGGCCATCACCACCTCCTGAAACTGAAATGATTCCTATGACTGAACATCCATCTACTAGCGATTCCTCCACCAAAAGTACTAGGAAGGTTGTTCGGTTTAATTCTACATTACTAAGAACGATAAAAATGAGGCTTAAACCTACAAGCGGAGGAATCAACGTACGAAAAAATCGAACATTGTCTTTTTCTTTCCAATACCGTAAGTACATATTGTTAGGTTAATGCTTTTTTTTTCTCTTTTAACAGTAAATTCAAAGCCTTCAAAATTGAGTGGTAACGTAGTATTGTTTATTTATTTAATTTTTTTTCATTTTTTTTAATATTTTCTATGTGTTTGCTAATATATGTTATTTTTCTTTTTTTTACAGGTTCAACTTTGTTTTTTGTGAATTATGTGTTTTCATCAAGCCTACAGTTTGCGTGTTGCATCGCTTCTGTAGGTCAACGTTTGACGGATTTTTTGGATCGATGACCCAAGATTGTTTTAAAAGTAAAATTTCCAACCCTTCTATGCTGCTCCCAGCATAGATGAATGGTCCAAAAAATCACCCTCCCTTCCCCCCATGCTGTAAATAATCATGATTTTGTCCAACCACAAAATTCTAAAAATGAAAACACAAACCTACACTCACAGTATTCAAAATTCGCAGCTTTCTAGTCTAAATTCATTAAAATACTTAGTTTTTTACTGCAATGAAACAGTCATTTTTCAAATTTAAAAAATAAATATATTCAAAATTTTGTCTGTTTCATCAATGGAGGTTTTTCTTCGAAGGTTTATCGCTTTTCTTTTCCTCCATTTTTTGTAATAACAAATACACACAAAAAAAATTCTGTCTAGCTTTCTCTGGTAGGCTTCAATAGCCTATTAGAGAGTCGATAGGACTTAGAGAGATTTTTCCTGAGAGAGCCACGCGTCGTCTGCTCCGAGTAGTACATGATTCTGTCACTAGGTGGTGCCACATGTCTTCTGTTTCGCTTGTGACGTCAACAGAAGGCTAACAACCTGAGCTCCTAGGCTCTCCCATGCTGTGAAAAATGTTGTGTGCCGCCATCTATTGACCTAGAATCAAAGTATTTCTTTACACTAAACATTTTAAGTCTTTTAAGTATAGCACATGAATAATCATACTATTTTGGTTAAAATAAATAAAAAAAATTGTGTAATACAGTTAATAATTGATAAAGGGACATATACACACAATATTATTGCGAAACCGAAAACGAATCTTGGACGTCATTTTTGGGTGTCCACGTATAGACACCGCTATTTTTGGGTGTCCACCTGTGGTCGCCGCCATTTTGGTGTCCACAACGAAACCGAAAACGAAAACGAATCTTGGACGCCATTTTGGGGTGTCCACCTAAGGGCGCCACCATTTTTATCACCCATAATGCATCTGTATGTGATGTCATCCAGGATGGTAGCATTGGTACTTCCGCTGCATGACATCGCAATTCTCATACTACCATTATACACGTTAGTCTGTGCTCTCTGAACAGCCGTCAGTTAGGCTCCATCACCTGCAAGCACTCATACCTTGATATAAAAGAATGTCTGAGACAGGTCTACTTAACTTTCGCTTCCAGGTACTGTAAAATCCATAACTTGATCTGTCGCCACTTATGCCACCGATCTGTACTCTTCATACTTGGTCTTTTAGATGGAAAGTTGCATTGATTGCACAGAAAACAGGTCCAGGGGGCTCAGCAAACATTTAAAAGAAAATGGGCTTAGAATACTTATACTGGTGGCTGGTCAAATGACTGGCTTGATAGGTGAGAGCTGATGTTTATATAGAGGTCCCCACCCCTCTCCCTTCTCTTTATTCTAAAACTGTTTTAAGAGTAACCTTCTTTTTCTTCTTCTTGGTTGTCTTATCTTCTCCCAAACGTCTACGTTTTATTCAAATACAGGGGCCCCTCAACCCCCGACCCCCTTGGAATTTTTGTCCTATACCACTCATGACATCACTGGCAGTTTCACTTAATCAATCTCTAGCGTTGTATTTAAAGCATTTCCTGGCTATATAACCGGCTCCTGTACCCACGCCGTTGCTAAGAACTTTTTTACCTAAATAACTACCTATGCTTCTTAAAAAGGGCATGGGCCATACGTCTCAAAGAGCTGAATAAACAGCCAATCCCATGTTCGGCTTGCAAATGTCTGCTGGAGAAAACTGGGATGTGGCGCCCAGCATGGCCAGCGTAATAATTTGTATATAGACACGAATACCTCATGATGACGTCTACCTGCCCTTTTATAGGCCTCAGGTGTAAGCTAACGACGATGCGCCCAGATGGGCGAAAAGGTATGGGCAAGCCGGTATCAGTTCTGACGTCTATATTGATATTATGTAAAGTTTCCGTCAATAAATGATAATACTGTAGCCTGTAAAACTCTGTATTCTTGTCGTCATATATTTCGCCTTTGACGTTAACTATTCGCAATAAAAGAGCTTTAACGTAAGCTACAAATTGTGGCGTTATAATATTGGTATATACCCATAAAGATTTAATAGCCCTATCATAATAATCTTTCCATGGAACCCCAAACCTGTAAAGCATGAGGAATCAGGATAAAATCACAGTCTTTAAATCCGAATTTTTCGACTAAGCTACTGATAAAATCAAATAAGTAATTCCTTTATCTGATTGCAACTGCCTAATTTGAAACTTTATGTATCTTTTATTACAGGTTAGTTTACTGATGGGAAGCTCACCAGTAGAAAGCTTGGTTGAGCCTTTACTTCTAAACACCTTAATTTCGTTGTTAATATCTGAGGCTAAATCGTTCAGAATTCGGTAAAGAGGCCCCGACCTAGTGCACTTTAATTTATAAACGGGAACGTCTTGATGTACTAGACTAGCACCATCATCGTCCTTCAATTCTACAGTAGATCAATCGGTGTTAAAATTATTGGGAAAGGACATTTTACACAAGATTACTTCATACTGGTTGCCCAAACAGTCGGTTCTGCTAATTGCAAGGTATCTTTTTGCATGGTGTTTTTTGGATATAAATCCATGGATGCATTACCAGGAAGACACAAATAAAACCCGTCATTCGTATTTAATTAAATCGTTTCAATATCTGTAATCAAGAATTAAAAGGATCTGGCTAGCCCGGCCGCTTGACGAAATATTCTGTGTGCCCCTTACGTTCCCTTGTATGGAGCATGCACTCGACTTTATATGCCTCTGGTGGCTTTACCGATTTTAAATCCTGCTCATACCAGGTGCCCAAATTATCTTTGTTATAGTAATCCCTTACAGTAAACGTATGAGTGGGATGTTTACAATTGTTACTTTTAATGTAAACAATTTTCTCCGACAAATTTGGAAAGCAGCCTTTGTCAAACACCCTAGTTCTAAACCCAATCCTAACTGGGGGTCCGATAGCAAATCCCTAATCCCCGTACAGTTTAACGAAAACTTCTCCCTTATTACCTTCATTTATCTGTATGGATTTCCTCTTAATACTTCTATGATACAAAGAATTATATGCATGCATTGTATCTTGTAAAACGTCTATGTATCTATTAGTGTAATCTGCATGCAACTATCGACTAATTCTAGCGTGCTGAGTACGAATTAATCGTTCGGCTGAGCTGTATTTAATATTTTCGTTTTGATTGACGTAATAGTGTATATTAAACCTCTAAATACCATATTTATTGGAGCATTTAGAAAGTCCGTCCTGTGGTCTGACCTTGAGGCAAATGGCAGGCGTCCTCTATTAAATAATTCGGTTAACGCTCGAATTACGGAACGCCGTCTTTACTATTCAGGGGGGGGGGGGGAAGCCGAATGCTTCTTTCGTGAATACATCAATTAATAAAAAATTATTATCATCTTTCAATTGAGCCAAGTTGCTTACGTCAGCAAGGTTCATCCCCAAAATTTTTTCAATCCCAACTACCCTAATTCTGTTGCAATCGAACGCTTCGTCAGTCAGCCAGTTCTTATTTACCTTAAGTGAAAGTCTTTAGCCTTGAGAAGACCTGTAAAACCTAGCAACCCCACCACAAGAAACCTCGTCTTTAGGATTGAAAGAAATAGACTTTAAAACGTCATTAATTAAAGACATTTCCCAAGGTATGTTCACTTTTAGGCAAAGTTCCAGAAGTTTGGTTAGGATCCCAAATACCGGAGGGGTAAGGGACTTTGCCATAGATACCTTCTTATAGGAAGGCTAGAACGCCGTTGCATCATCTTGCATGGAACTTATGCTCTCTATATAAAGCGAATAGGGCATTTTTTCAATTTTTTGTAAATGTCTTAATATTGGTTATGGATCCGTGAATTAAGGTGAAATGAGGGCAAAACTTTAGGAATTTTTTTCTACTGTTCTATTTGAACTATCATTCTGAAAATTTGCATGTTGGTGGGCACTTGTTACACCTTCAAAACGAGCCTAATAATTTTAAATTTGGACCCAAACCTTTAATAAAAAAATTTTTTTTAATGTAACATCGCTTAGCGTATGTACCTCTTCTCTGGACTGAAATGCTCTAGCAATATTCTGTTGGACTTTTTGAAGAGCCGATGTATGTGGCTACATGCTGAAACTCAGAAAAACGTGTTTAAAAAATACTGGTTGCAATTTTTTTTCCCAAAATTTTCTATAAAACAATCACATTTTTTGCATTTTTCAGAGTTTCAGATTACTCCCACAGGTCTACTGAGCAAAACAAAACCAAAATTGTGAGAATCGCACAAGTAGTTTGCGAGAAAAGGTACATCATGTATTGTAGTGCGCTCCAGAAAAAGACATGTAGTAAAAATGGAGTCAAAGTTGAGAAACATTTTTATGTCAGAAGAATTTCAAACATGCATGAAAAAAGCATACTTGCAGGGATCTCAGTGATCTCCAGGAACATAAAATTTATCCCGAAACTGTTCATACCCCTTTTTTACATTTCTACTGTATTTCCTTTTGATTTTAGTCTCATTTTAGCCTTCGTGAGCTATGCGAGATGCGTTGCAGATCGTTCCTTTTTAAAACATCTTCACACAGCTTGCCAACAACACATCCCAATTTTTTCAGCACTAGGGTTTTTTTTTTATTTTTATAGACCGAAACAGCATCTACTACACTGTAATCACTTTGAGTACGTAGAATATTGCAGTTTTTTAAATAACGTTTCCACCACATTTACAGTAGCGCAGGAGAGGCTCAATTTACAAGTTTGGAAGCCTATCCACTCAGCAGTCAACCTTTATTTTCTTGACGTTAGAGGAGGAAAATCGTAAAATTCAACAGAAACCAGGCTACCAAATTTTTTTAGCCCTCATGCTACCTGAATTCCATGACCTTTGAACCTTCAGTAACTTTACCGTCGTGTATTAACTGACATATTCATCAAAGTTTGATTTGCCAATTGTATTTTTTTGGTAACAAAAACGTATCTGGACTTAACTCAGAAACTGGCTTAACGTTCCTCTCACCATATTCGATGCGTTACTTGACTGACCACTGGTTGAGCCGGCCGAGGTGGCCAAGGCAGCTGCACTGCCCACACTGACAGAGCCAACACTAGAGACCTGACTGGCAGCGGGACTGGCCCCGGTTGCCTGGGGCGCCGGCGTGTGGAAATTGGATGATGGTGCTACCATCACTTTTAAGGCATCAGGTTTGTACTTTTTGTCAACATCTAAATAACTTTTCAGCAGTTGAGTGTAAAGCTTGAATTTCTCGTATTCGGTAAGAGTTTGGTTGCCCTGCACCTCTCGCATGGAATCGTCCAAATTATTAAATGGCTGAGTTAATTGATTCCTCGGGTCAGAATGGTTCTTTCATCTCTGACGGTGGTGCCCATCGGTAACAATTTCGTACATTTATACATTTTTAGCTGGTTAATAATCCACCTAGTAGACTGAGCACAGGTGTTAACAAAGAACCTAAAAACCCGCCCTTTTGATTCTTGACTAAATGTTGGTGTTTTTCGCTTTCACCGCAACCTCTAAAAGATAGTTTTAAAAGCTTTTTTTTAAAAGAACTATTTAGGAGCTTTTAAGAGCTTTTTTTAAGAGCATTTTTCTGGGATGGTGTTAAAGGTACTCTTCCCTTTAGAAAATTTAGTGATGTTAAACACAACACCTGTTGCACTTCGAGGCAACTGAATAGAATTCGTTTTACATGCCCAGAGGTAAAATTTAAACGCAGTAGTTCTAGTAATGAAATAAAATCAAGGATTCTATCAGCCATGCTAGGTAGGCAGGTAAACGGTAATTGATATTTTAAATATATTTGAACGAAATTTTATCGCTTCTGGAGTGGAAGAAAGCAGGTCTATAAAAAGGTACAGAAACGGTTCCTTGGTTGAATCTTTGTAAATGGATGTTATAAATTCTTTGTTTACTCCAATTTGGTGAGCTAGCACTTCGAATTGGTCCAGGCTTCGATCCTGAATTTGGACAGGAAAAATACTTGGTGTTTAGGGAAACAGTTCTTAATGTGATGACTCTTAACATAACAACATCATTCAAACGCCAATATTTTTTATTGCAGTCAGTCGTACACAAGAATTCCTAAACAAGTGGTCCGTGACAACGTAAATTTATTAATCTTTTCCGCGTGAATGACTCAAATTTGAAACACGTTTACGAAAATCACGTTAGCCCTAACATGTAATTTTTCAAACTTTAAAACAATGTGTAGAACGCGTTAGAAAAAGCCTTATGGGTTTTTATCAATTAACAAAACGTTAAACGAGGGAAGATATAAACACGCGATTTTACCTATTAAAAATGAATGGAAACAAAACCAGAATCGCAAAATTCAAAAGTCGTTTAACTAAAAAGTTTTTAAATCAACATATGGGTGTGAAAGAGCAAGAAGAATTGTTACAAGATTTTTTTTAACTGGTGGTAAGTGGTCTCAAATAACAGTTTGCACCATAAAACCAACATCAGTCAGTGGTGTAAAAACTCTAGCATAGCACACGCAATCTACACTGATTAAAGATTACAAAGCCGAAGATATTGACGAAGATTATTATTAATAAGGGCTTATCCTTCTGAAGACATTACTCGTATTGAAAAGACATTTGCAACCCCACTCAGTTTCAGCCTCACCGAATATTTAATTCCAGTTCCACCACCGATAATAAGAAGATACATATTGATACGATAATGATACATCATATTTCGTGGAACAAACTACATGCATTTCTACTCCCCCTGAGTTTTCTAACATCACCACTGTTAGGTCACTTATTAGTTAACCTGGCCATTTTATTGGACAAACTGCTATATATTTTGTGGTAAATTTTTCGAAAAATTCCAAGGAGACAGAATCAGTTTTTCGGCTACAGTATTACACGAAAAATGGCGAGCTGATGGTCAGCACAGCAACCGCTCCACTCGTAACCCAAATTAATTGTAACGCCAAGTACTCATCAATTATTTCCCTGATTTGGGAAGGAATGAAATCTAGGTGAAAAAACGGACGGTCATGATTAAATAACGGTTTATTCTAGCAGAGTTGATTATAAATATTACCACACAATTCTAATGACTTAAGAGAGTCAGGCTTTTATATAAAAGCCAGCCATGTCGAACGTAGAAACTGAACGATCAAAATTTTATCAGAATATCACCAAAGACAAATCATAACTGCTCATGAGAAAAGGGTTGCTTATCAAAATGTAGGTTTAGGTTAAAAAAATTATATAAAACAAAGCATCATGGAAACAAATAATATCAAGAAGAGGTACTGCATCAAATATAAATTTTACACTTCTAATGGCCACCCATTATTATCACCTCAAAAAATAACCAACGTATGGAAGTTATATTCTGTTAGGCATGCGGGGCGAAAAAAAACTTCCTTTATCAAGTCTGGGAAAAGAATTGTATACAAAATCGTAAAGAATTTCTTTGACAGAAATTTGCTCACTTGATCGTGTACTAAATTGGTCCAATACCACCGACTTACAGTGAGAATATCCCTGACCGAAATTTTCTCATTTGATTGTGTACTAAATTCGCCCAATCACAACCGACTTACAGTGACAATCACGCAGTTGTCACTGTAAGTCGATGTTCATTGGCTAAATTTAAAACTAAATCAGGTATGCAATATCCTGTAGCTTTAATTGGTCGACGCAGCGTAATGCTAACCCGTGCAAAACATGGCGAAAGCTTTCTGAAGTTGATACGCTTTCGGTAGTCACTCGCTGCAAACGTTACACAATTGACACGTTACGACAAGTTTGTTGAATTCATTTCAAATAAACGTATGTATTTTCCTACCAAAAACAATCCGGAAGGCCTTTCTCTCGAAATACTCTCTATGTCGTTCGTTTCTGTAACCTAGCAACGCCTGCAATCACACGTAGAAGCCGGTCTAGTCGCTTCATCTTTGAATCCGCCTGTGTCGTTAGGCCAAACGTCAACGTAACCTAGCAACAAATTCTAAACACCGTTTTGAAATTTATGACGCTCCACTACAGTCCGTATTTGATTGTTTTTTTTATTTACTCTTGCAATTTTAGAAAAAATAAAATTATGTACTGCATTTATTAATTGTTTAAAGTAAAAAGTTTGGAAGTGTGCGCCAATGAAAAATTCTTCAGCGGCGGCGAATGTCAATTTTATTCCTGGCGGCTGTAGAGCCAATCGGCGCGCCGATATTTTGATGGCAGCGCGACTTTTATAAAATTTTTAAATGTTGCATACGAAATTTAGAGTGCTGAATACTGAAATATGACGTGAAATTCTCTAACTAAATACCCCGCGAGCTATTGAAAATTATCAAATTTTTTTCAACACTCGTGTTTTGGCCCATTAAACTCACTCGTGCTATTTTTTGGCAGATAATTTCCCTCGTGCTACGCACTTGGGAAATTAATGTCTGCCTAAATAGCACTCGTGGGGCCAGAACACTCGAGTAGAAAAACATTATCGATAATTTCCTTAGGTCTTGGGATATTACGTATGATAACACTCCAGTAGCCCTGCTGAAAATGAACTGCAGAAAAACTGCAGAAATGGAATGAAACTGCAGTTTAACTGCAGATTCGACGATAACTCCAAAAAACTTTAAAAAAAAACTGCAGTTAAACTGCAGTTTATGTGAAATGGAATGAAACTGCAGTTTAACTGCAGATTCGACGGCAACCACAAACAACTTTTTTTTTAATTCAACAAGCTTGTGAATTTTTTGTGAAATTCAACAAGCTTACTAAAAAACTGCAAAATAACTACTTACACTGCTGGGAAGGTAGGTACAACTACGATAACACAAAAATGGCAGAAAACTGAGGCTCGGAAACCAGCAGTATCGGCATCATGAAACTCGGTGTGCCAAAACGGCTACCCCCACCCCCCCCCCCCCCCCCCCCCACACATTTTAAGCCTGTCCATCAGGAGGTCCCATGTAGTTTTTTTCATACGTATTTTTTTTAATTGCACCGATTTTTTTTGGCCTAATAGTCATGTAGTATTATCAGCATTTGGCGATGACAAAATTTTCATTAGTAAACAGGAGAGGAAGCCAAATGGGTTCGATTAGTGATCAATTAAATAGGGAATAGAAAAGATTTACATTAGTTTTAATTGTTAGCTACTGAATTGTCTGAACAAATTATTCGGCAAAATCTATTTGTAACAATATTGACTAACATTATACAGTGTGGCTCCTTTAAAACAGAAATCCAGGAAAGTCGTCCCTACTTTTAAAATGTTCATGTTGGCCATGGGACCACCACCTACAAAGTTTTGTACTAGTTGATGTTATGGTAATATGATGAATACCGCACCACTACCGTTAAATTATGCTCTAAATAAAATGACCATAAAAGTTTTTCAGTTATTTTGTTCCAAATGCCTGTTTTTCCGTGCTACACCCACTTTTTGTCAATTCGATCTGATACTGATATATTAATCGAATACTGAGATTCCGATACCGAATAGTTACTTTCTTTTTTTTTCTTCTAAAAATTGGAAGGTAAGCAAACTTTAGTACAACTTAATTTAGGACATTCAGTTTCGTTAATTTCTTGATCATTTTCTTGCTCTTTTTGCATATTTTGGAATTGATCACCATGTCACCTTCCTTTCTCTCCAGCAGATGGTTGGAGGGAAGAGACTGTGCGTCTTTGTTTATACATTTTGGACGGTTTAGGTTTTTTTGGAGGGAAGGAGGGAGACGACGTAAAGTGTATCGCTTGGGATTTGTGAAATTAGGGGGGGTTTTCAGGGGGGAATAGCGTACAAATTATTAGTTGCTCCTCCAGAAAAAAATGTCTAGCTGCTGCCATTTGGAACATTTTTGGTTTTGCCAAATGACTTGTGACCAACTAGCTAAAATTAACTGCATTCGAAAGCTGTCGAAAAAACGGTCAAATGGTTTATTTGAACGTCAGTTTTTGGCAAAATTATCGAAAAAATTAGATTTTACCGATAACAAAGAAATGGGTGAAAAGTGCGCATTAATAGCAACTGAAAAAATCTGAAAAATAACAGTAGTTGCACTGCAGGTAATGCGAAGCTCATCATGATAACATCAAAACCGCAAAATAACTGCAGTTTTCAGGAGGCTAACTCAGAAACTGCAAAATAACTGCAGTTTACCAATAGTGAAAGTGACGTTGTGTCACTTCTTAAATTATGAACAAATTTGAATGGCACAAGAAAGGCCTGGTATAGTGTAGAACAATTAATGCCAATTCACTGTTTAAAATCAAGCCAACAGTTGCATAACTTTAGCGGATATCACAAAATATAAAACTTGGGACCATACACATTAACGCTTAGTGATTGGCGAGGTATATAAAGCCGGATGACAACATACATCATTGTAAATAAACTAAGAGTATATCAGGGAAAGCATGCATGCATGTTAAGAATAGAAATTTGTTACTGCCTAGATGCTAACATTAAGGTGTGAATGAGAGCTGAAATTTATTTATGAATTTTTTAAATTTTATTTCCACCTGCAATTATTGGAAAAAGCTGAAGTTTAACTGCAGTTTGAACTGCAGTTTAACTGCAAACGAGAACTGCAGTTTTTTTGGGGTAGGCAATTTCCTGCATTTTCACTGCACTTTTTTTTTGCACTTTTTCTGCAGTTCATTTTCAGCAGGGAGCTTTCGAAAGCTACTGAGGTGTTTCACTGTAAGTAGATGTTTATTGGCTAAATTAAAACGAAATCAGTAATGAAATATCCTCCAGCTTTCATTGATCGACACACTGTAATGCAAAATATGCCTAGCACTATCTGAAGTATTTTAGGTAATAATAATATATGTTTCACCGACCCATAATGGGTGATCATGAAATGGAAAGGTAAAAGAACCACTGACACCAGTCCCAACAATGAGGAAAAAAACTCCAGTAAAACCATACCAGAACAAGCTAATAAGTTCGTAGTAACAGAGCAGAGAAATCGAATTTTTGCAAAAGCCATTTAAATCCGGCAACTGTGGTAGCAGAGACCATTTCTTCCGAGAGAGAATTCCAAGCTGGGACTACCCTAAGTGCAAAAAAATGACGTCTGCAGTCCAGTCTGGAAGGTTGATGACGAAGCTTTAAAGAATGGCCCCTTGTCTACCAGGTGATAGCACTGCCAGGTGTCACTTGCTTCAAACGTTACAACGTTGTCATGTTACGATACGTTTGTTGCATTCATATAAAATAAAATATGTATTTTCTTACCAAAAACATTCCGGAAGGCCTTCCTTTCGAAATGCGCAGTGTCGATCATTTGTGTAACATAGCAACGCCTGCTGTCACACGTAGAAACAACTACCGCTGCCGCAGCTAACCGATCGCTACTGTTAGGCCTAACGTAACCTAGCAACAATTCATAGCAACGTTTTTATAATTTATTCTGCTCCACTATACTACATATTTGATTTTTTTTACTTACTCTAGCAATTTTATAAAAAGTCTAAAATGTACTGCATTTAATTATTTATTGTTAAACGGAATTGTTTAAAGTAAAAATATTTGGAGGTGTGCACCAATGAGACATTCTTCAGCGGCGGTGAATATCAATTTTTCCCCTGCGGCCATGGTGCAAATTGGCGTGCTGATATGTGGCGGGTATTGGCGCCTTTCAAACAATTTCTAATTCTCCACACGTAATTTAGAGTACTGAATAAACAAAAATGACGAGAAATACGCAGCGAGTTATTGGAAATTATCAAATTTTTTTCAACACTCGTGTTTTGGCCCGTTAAACTCACTCTTGCTATTTATTGGCAGATAATTTCCCTCATGCTTCGCACTCATGAAAATAATGTCTGCCTAAATAGCACACGTGAGTTTATAGGAGCCAAAACACTCGGGTTGAAAAAGTTATCAATAATTTCCTCAGCTCTTGGGATATTACACATGATAATTTACCACTCGAACTGCATTTACCGGGTTACCAATACTGTAGCCTGGGGACCAAACTGGAATATAGATTGGCTCGAGGAGATCCAGAAATTAAAGAATTTGACGAAGTGTGAAGAACACGATATTGCTTACTTTGAGAGCACGGATTCAAAAGATCGACACGCCACCATTGAAGTTTTAATTTCCAAACCTCAATGAGTGAAAGAGGATCCTTCTGGCATGGAGGGAAAAACTAGCCGCTTCTATCGTTAAGAAAATCATAAAAATAAAACCTAGGTTCGGAATGGGAAATTTAAAAAATGGATCAACTCGTGAAGGAACTTCACAAACCAACCCAAAGAGCCAAACCAAATTTTCCGAGGAGGTAAGTGATTGTACTGAACCGGAATGATTTATAGCAGGCAGACTTGGCAAAAATGATACCTCACGCGAAGCTAAGTAAAGGGTTTTACTACGTACTAACCTGCATTAACGTCATGTTCAAGTTCACTTGGGCCATTCCCCTTAAGCCTAAATCCGGTAAAGATGTTACTGAAGCTTTCAAGAAGATACTCGCAGGAGCAACATCCAGTAAAATTTGTGAATCGATTTAGGTAGTGAGTTCTACAATAAAGACTTCAAACCCTACTTAAGCATCATAACATCAACATGTACTCTACCTACTCTGAGAAGTAAACGAACGTGGTATAACGTTTCAACAAAATGCTGAAACCTCGAATATGGAAAAGATTCACCAAACTGACCAGGATTCACCAGGGAACTGACATGTGGACGCACATTATCGACGAGTTAGTTTCCAAGTACAATAACATGGTTTATTCCACCACACAACTTAAACCGAGGAAGTAACCAAACGTCTCGAGCCTTTGTGGAGATGAACTAGTATTAAACGTTTGTTGAAGAAACCCAAATTTGCCGCAGAAACAAACTCAGGATTTCTAAAGTTAATAAAATTTTCTATAAGGGGTATTTGCTAAATTTTACTAAGGAAGTTTTCACAATTCGTAAAGGGCAAAAAACCCAACTGGTTACTTATCTTTTAAAAGACGAGTCGCATGAACAGGTGCTCGGAGGTTTTTGTGAACCAGAATTTTACAAAACTCTGGTGCCCGATTTTTTTAGTCGAACAAGTATTACGTAAGAAGAAAGGAAAGATGGGAAAATGTTTTACTTTATTAAATGGAAAGGCTATGACTCCAAGTATGACAGTTGAACTGACAAAATTAGCTAACCAAAACAGTTGACAGCTGACAGTTGAACTGACGGACATAAATGAATATGTCCGTCCTTTTTTTTGTATGTAAAACTTGCTCAATGCAATAATCATTAAAAAAAAGTTTCTTCACTTTCTCAATTGTTTTTCATCCTTATTAATAAAAAAATGATAAGTATTTTATATTTTCAAAATGGATTCTAAAAAATATTTCACATGTGTTTATTGCGAAGACGTATTCACTTCCCAACATCAACTACAGAATCACATTAGGTCGGAACACTCATCCATTCTGAATGAAGAATGCAACTGTTTCATCAACAGGTTTCCAGTATATCTCAGGGATTGCACTCGTCAATCACAAATGCAGGGATTCTGCCGCCATCAATACGAGAAGCTTTTGCCGGAAGAATTAAGAGTCATCAATCTGCTACAACTTCTACTACTGGCTCGTCTGGTGTTACACTTTTACTGGTTTGTCTAAACCAGATAGTCACTTGCAAGAAACAAATATGCTTGGGGGTAAATTTGTCAGGGACACGACCGTAATTCAGTTGGGTTTTCGGTCCCGATACTCAGAAATTTACAACCCAAATGATAATTTTGCTCTCTTGGACGAAGCCTTCAATAAGAGTTAAGGTTCCATTAATGCTTTCACAGTGCATGGAAGTGGTTCGGTTGTTTCTTGACTAAACTAATTCATCATCAGGGCAGCAAAGTACAAACCAATCCAGGCATCGTCCTACATTCCACTCCCAAAAGTGCTCACCGGCCAGTCATACACCGTGGTTGACATTCAAAACTTAAACGACCAGAAATGCTTTTAATATTCCATACAGGCCGCGAGTTTACAATTGACCAGCAAACACCCGGAAGATTATCTCGAGTTAGAAGATATGCTCGAAACCAGCATGATATCTTACCTGATGAAGCTCAATGAAATTCACAAATTCGAAAAAGTGAACAATCTCTCCATTAACGTTATAGGTTTTTGCAACGTGGTATTGTACCCACTTTGCGTATAGAAAAATTTAGACAGTCTACCAATCGATTTTCTCTTGCTGGGCTGCAAATATGACGAAGACACCGTAAACAAACCACCCATTACCGCACCATTAGAGACATCGCTAGATTTTTACACTTTCTAGGTACGGGCACTAATGCTAAATTCTATTGCATGTACTGTTTTACAGGGTTTGGAAAGGAATGGATGCTCTTGACTCACTGGAATGAATTCATGAAAATCAATCCTGCACAAGCGCTTAAATTCAACTCATCTGGAAAATTTTTTTTCAACTTTCGTCATTTCAAGCATAAAAACACCTTCCCGTGCATCACATCATCTACACCGATTTTGTGTGTATCCATCGCCCTATCCAAACAGCTCCACCCGAAGCATCCACGAGTTTGTCGACAAAATTTCATCAGCACGCTCCGTGTAGTTTTGGTTAGATCGTTGTTAGTCAACAATAGTATTTGGGAGAATGTGCCGTCGACGTGTTTTACAAACACATGGTGGAAGAAGCCCAAGATTACTTTATGCTGTTGAAAGATGCAAAATCGCTCAAATTCACCCGAGCCATCTCTATTTGTGCTGCCAGTTTAGGTTCATGTTCCCTAAAGTAAACAACAACAACAACAAAATCTGATTGTCGTGGGGTAGATAACCCAGTTTGGAGTTTTGCTCCCTAAAACACAAACAAACATAATCAGATTATTATGGTCAAGCTGCCGTAATAATGCAAAATCAACAAGCAATAAAAACTCCTGATAAACTGTTCAGCTAAATTGTTCTCCTCATTGTCATGGGGCAGATAACCCAGTTTGGGTTCGTTCTCCCTAAAAGCTAAACAACAACAGCAATAAATGCTGTAACTCTGACGTTAAAATAGAATTGAGAGTGATTGGTAACTTTGAATTTACAGTTCATCTAAACCCCAAACCACCAAAAGGGATGTTCCACGGTAAACTACAGCTACCTGGGAAATGTCAACTTTATTCACTGAATCTAGAATTTGTTTTTGAAAAACTAATAGCTAATAACAAGTAATTAGGTAAATATATATATCCCAAAACAAACCATATTAATAGGGAGTAAATACAGGCTAAATGGAGCCCAATATGTTTATTCAGTTTTAGTCATTTTGGCCTATTACGCAAGAACCTTTAGTGTTACACAAAAACGGTTTGGATAGAAGTTGTTTGCAATAATGTAATCGACAATGCAGGTCCCATACCTTTTTCCACATATCACAGCTTTTTGGGCTGTTTTCGGCCATTTTAGCTAATTTAATGCTTATTTATGTCTGAATTTGTGAATACAACTTAAACTTTCATTTGCTGTTGCGTCGTTTATAATTCAGGTGGATGACTCCAACCTTAGTCATTCGAAAGGTGGAACTCTCTTCTTTGAATCAAGGGCAATGAAACGGGTCTACCACTATTAGGACTGAATCACGCCTGTTTTACTAGGGGTTGGTATCAGAGTTACCGTTCAAAATAAAAACAGATGCAAACCTATTTACGTTGCATTTTGGACTTATATGTCAGACTGCCGGAGTGGGGAATCGATCCTACGACCTTTGAAACCAAAGGACGAGGTCCTACCGCTGAGCTGTACTGACACAGCCAAAAGGAAAGGTCCATAGGTAGCATTTCAGTTTGGCCGTGTCAGTATGGCACAGTGGTAAGACCTCGGCCTTTGGTTTCAAAGGTGATGGGTTCGATTCCCCCGCTCAAGCAGAGTGATGTATAAGTCCTAAAGGCAACGTACATAGGTTTGCCTAAATAGGTTTCCATTTATGTTGTCTTTTGAACTTACATGTCAAGAATGCCTGCGCGGGGAATCTAACCCACGACTTTTGAAACCAAACACCGAAGTCCTACTGCTGAGCCATACTGACAAGGCCAAAAGGAAATGTTCATAGGCAGCGTTTCCTTTTGGCTGTGTCAGTATGGCTCAGCAGTATAAGTCCAAAAGGCAACGTACATAGGTTTTCATCTGTATTTATTTAACTCTTGTTGAGCATTTGACTTTCGGTGTTTAATACCGTTCAAAGGTTGAAAATGTGCAAAAAATTGAAAGGTAACTGTGATACCAGCAGTTAGTGAAACGGGCGTGGCTCGCTTCCTAATGGTGGTATACCATTATCATTAGGCTACCCTTGATTCAAAGACGACATACCCACCTTACGAATAAACCTAATTGGAGTAATCATCTAAATTATAAACGCCACAAGAGAAGTATAAAGATGAAAATGAGTGAAAAATTGAATAGTAATTGTGATACCGGCCCCTAGTAAAATGTGCGTGGCTCGGTTCCTAACAGTGGTTGACCCTTTTCATTACCTTTGATTCAAAGAAAATATTCCCACCCTTCGAATAAACCTAATTGGAGTCATTCATCTAAATTATAAACGCCACAACAGCAGATTACAGATAAAAATAAACGAAAAATTGAACAGTAACTGTAATACCAGCCCCTAGTAAAGCAGGTGTGGCTCAATCGCTAATAGTGGTAAACCCTTTTAAGTGCCTATGATTCCAAGAAGATATTCCCACCTTTCGAATAAACCTAATTGGAGTCAATCATCTAAATTATAAATGCCACAAGAGCAGTTTAAAGTTGAAAATAAGCAAAAATTGAAATGTAACTGTGATACTGGCTCCAATTAAAACGTGCATGGCTCGTTCCCTAATGGTAGTAGACCTTTTTCCTTGCCCTTTATTCAAATAAGACATTCCCATCTTTCGAGTGGACCTATTTGAAATCATCCATCTAAATTAGAAAGGTCACAAGAGCAGTTTAAAGCTGAAATTGAGCGAAAAATTGAACCATTGACTGTGCTACCAGCCACTAGTAAAACGGGCGTGGCTCGGTCCCTAATAGTGGTACACCCTTTTCATTATCCTTGATTCAAAAAAAGACATTCCCACCTTTAGATATACACAACCAATATACAAACTGCTTTTGTGTAACACTAACGGTTCTTGCATAATAGGCCAAATGGCAACAAATTGAGTAATAGTTGGGGCGTCATTTTGGTCGCCATTTTTAATGCTCAATATTTACAGCCTGGTACCTTCAGAATCTTAACGTGCAAATCCCTTTGAGCAGGTGCCATCAAAAAACTGCCCTCACAATGTAAGGTACACTACAATTTCCTTCGCATTTCCATATATATATTACACGCATTTTTAAACTAAGATATTCAAATAGCTTATTTTATTCCAGGAAAATGGCAGCAGATAGCTTGGATAACATTCTTTTTTCGACTTCAGCACGCTTTTTCCAGTTAGGAACAACCATGAAACCTTCTGTTGCAATTTGTAGTGGGTTAAGTCACGGATTTACTGGCCTATAAGGATTCCCGCCAAGCTTTTTGGCTGTGTGAAGTGGTGATAGCAAACGCCAAGCTCTTTCACTAAGCTAATCCCATCGAGTTCGAAGCTTGACTGAAATATATGAAAATTGCTTACTGCGCTATTTTCAATTATTTCACTTAACGTTTGAAGTCTTAATCGGCGGGATTAGCTTGGCGAAAGAACTTAGCATTTGTTATCACCATTTCCCATGGTCGAAAAGCTTGGTGGGAATCCATGACAAAATTTGTTTTGGGGTATATATCGAATAATTGGTCCTAATTGCTGAAATCCATTTTTTGTTAGCAATGAAAAAGATTTCTTAGAGATTGAAAAGCCAATCTAGTTTTCTGGTCCATTTATTTATTTTTTTTTCTTTTGTTCCATTTTGAGGACAGCAGTGACTTTTTTCATATGATTTATTATTAGTATAGTATTTCGTATTTATTATTAGTGTAGTATATATCTCGTGTAAACAGTTGTTGTTTTCGTTATCGGTACTGCTTTGGTTTCGTCCTACAAATAACAAAACAATCTAATTTACTTTGTAACATTATTTACTCGGAGTACTTAGCTCTTTTGCCTCTTCACGGCAGCAGTAAGGCATAGATCGATTTTGTTTTGTTTTGTCAAGCGGAAATCTTTAAACCACTTCATGGTCCTGGCCAATTTGTATTTTGTCTCCAATTCTTTATTATATTTTTTGTACTGTATTTTAATTATTTATTTTCATTTAAGTTTTTTTGGGTCGCATTAGTAAATCGTCTTTAGAGATAAGCGAAGTGGCTCAGGACGTAATCTTATTTTCCTAGGAACTTCATCTTTGTCCACAGGTGCCTTTACGAGAGCTCAGCAGCAATAATTTCAGATTAACTAATGTGGAGTCAAACTACCGGCTCATTATAGGTGTTCGTAAGAAAATGACCTTTATATCCTCTATACCAAAAGCCTTTTTGGGGGGAAAACTATATGGGCTTTTCTTTTTTGAAATAAGTGGTTTTATTTATAATATTTTCGATATTTAGAGAATTGGTTGTTGTCTTAAATTGACTTATGAGTGAAACTTGATTTGAGTTGTTTGTATTGTTAGTAACGACGCTAACACTCTTATGCTCTCCTGGTATCAGAATGTATGTTCAATTTAGTATTTTAAAGTTAGTGCATGTTAGTTTGCAATTTCAAAGTTCAATTTCAAAGATGCAATTTCAAGTGCTATTCACTAAAGTTTTAATCAGTGAGTTAACTATTAGTTAGCAATAATTATTCTCTTATGTTATAAGTTCTCGTTCCTATACTTTGCTGCATTCATTACTCAACATAGTATAAATCTTTGTTCCTAGTTTTTGCCAGGGCGAAAAGTCTCAAATTCAGTTACAATAAATTTGGGAAGTGAAATCCAGTATTGTTTGGAAAATATCAGTAAATAAATGTCTCTTCCTAGCTTTCGCCAGGGCGATATTTGTACACCTGTATCATTAATGTGGATCCAGCTTCTTGCTTGATGTAGGTGGTGTAATGGTCTGTTTCTGGTGAATCACTATGATTGAAAACAGTCGAAATTGGTTTTTATGTACTGGTTTAAATTTGTAATGAATTGTTTGGAATCCCTGTTATTTTAAATTGAGTATTTTCTTGTATTCCGTTACAAACCATAAACTGTATAATAAAACGTTATTTGCCAATGAGAGTTGGAGCTTTTCTTTCACATCAGTTAGGTATTCCCATGCGGTTTTTGCATTGACTAAATCTTGAAGGGTTGTGTGCCTTCCTTTTGGGTCAATACCTGCATAGCTATAGTATGCACATGGCCTGATTACATGTTTCAATTTGATGGCCTTCATTTCAGTGTGTTTTGACTTGTTTGCACCATATTCGTCAGCTAACGTGGCTGAGTTCTCTACAGGCTTCTATTAGGAATTCTGATGCATCTAGCTGCTGCTGTAGCATGAACACTCTCCCTACTAACCGCTGTATTGTTTGTGTGTAAATGTGTTTATGCCATGCATTGTATGCAGAAGCTAATGTTTGCAATGCTTCTGGAATTTGTTTTATAATCAGCCGTTGTTGCATGTTAGAGATATTTAATAAAATTGGCATGATTTCATTGGCATAGTATTATACACCATCTGAATTTGGAAAACCGAGAATTGTACACTTGTTTTTTACTTTGTAGTTAGTAGGTATAACTGCTTCTTATTGTACTACAATTGAAGTTCTGCCAATTGTTGTCCAAATTCTTCTTTTGGTTCTTTTTTTTTTTAATGTGCTCATCTTTATTTTGACAGCTTCAAGATCAAGATCTGGTTAAAATGCTGTAGTGTAGAAAATGTTGGACCACGATTACTCTTGTAGACGAAAAAAAAATCTCCGGATCTTTAGATGGGGTTTGGAACTTGAGAGTAGCTCAAAAAGCTTTACAGAGGTGGACTTTCAAATGTTAAAATGGTCAACTCCGTAATTACATTGACAAAGCAAGCTGGGCGTCCTTCTATCTTCGAGATGCCATCACAGAGCACATTAGCAACTGTCGGGTATCTTGCAAATGTACTGTCTTGAGCGTAATTCCATTGACGGAGTACCTAATTGTTTCTCGGATGTGAGGCAGTTGTCCCTGCACCTGAAAGACATTGTTTCTTTAGAAAATCTCCCAGGTGTAATTCTTGTGAATGGAATCCCAACACTTCTTGTAATTCCTGAACGACCACCAAAAGTGTTTAAAATGCGGCTTTCATGGTGTTATACGTTGTGCCTGCAGTAGTGTGTATTGCTATGAATGTTACCGTTATTCTGAGGAGGCAGTCTTGTCGGCATATTAAGTTATATGTGTGTTTGTTTACGTGAACTCCTGGAAATGATTTCATGGAGTCAGCCCCGGAACCATCTGTTATTGCAGACGTTAGGGATTCTGTAAAATCAGTGAAACCAACTCTTCCCACTGCTGAAGGAAAACCCTCCAATCAGAGGAAGTCTCTTCTGTTTCCAGCAAAGAATTACTTCAAGATCTTGCATTTCTTTGTGCTCTTACAGACTGTGTTGGTGCATCTACAACTGTTTGTGACCGTGATGAAGCATCTAGCTTTCAATTTACGAAAATTTCTGCGTCGCGTGCATCACGAGAACAAATTGCTTAATCTGGACCAGTGCAGCTGGGTTGTAGGTACCCAAAACAGGTCCCAGCTTCTGAAATCTGTTGTTGAAGTTGATGTGGTCTGAAGTCAAGATCAAGCCTAGCTTGAACCGAATATATGCTCCGGAAGCAAGGTAGAAACAAAAGCACATCCTAAAGTGGGTGCCGAGGGTACTACTATAGTTGATATTATTTGGGACTCGGGTGTAATTGCCAGTGCTAGTGCTAGTTCTTGTATCAGTAATGTTATTTTTTCTCAAGACGGAGATTGTTGCCGTAAATTGGAATCTAATCCTGCCAATAGATCTACTACATGTGCGAGTAAGAGTAAGTGTTGTGGTGACCAAGTGAAACCGTCTTCTTTGCTCCTCTAAGTATCTGCTCATGGAAAGTACACAGTTTGTCGAACATATTTGAAGAAGTGTGTAGGCTTAGTGAAAAATTTGATATATAGGGTCTTCTAGAAAAAAACAATTACCTGTAGATGTAAACGTGGTTATTCTAGGGTTCGGCTGTTGTCTAAATTTTCTACATCCAGAGTGCAAGTTCTTATGAACTGGAAGGTGCCACTCTATTCACCTCTTCTCTCAAGTTGTTCAGGAGTTGACGTGTGTGGATGTTTGTCTGGTTTGGCACCTCCTATTGTACTGTAGTTTTTGTTCACGCACTTCAGTAGTTCGTGAGGTCAGATTGGGAAAACTGGGTTTTATATCTACCGCAACTGGTGCTACTAGATGGTGAATTCAATGCCCATCACTGGTTAATATAATAATAATAATAATAATACATTTGCCACATCTACAATGGACAGGAATTGGAAGGGCGATAAGTTGCTAACACCGGGCCGACTTAATAATAGCAGGTTATTCAAATTTCCCTATCCATTCAAAACAGAAAACGGGTTAAACAGAAAAACAGAAGTGGTTGTAGGGCAAGAGCCATTGTGACACCAGGGGTCGCATCCTAGCATTATCTTTGCACGATGGCTCACCAACCTTTGTCCAATAGTGCAATGGCCCGGTCCAGGAATCTGTACTTGATTTCTTTCTTTGTTCTGATCAACTAGAGCATCTTTTTAGTTTGGCAATATCTGATGACCTAAGGTGAAATGACCACTTCCCCATCATGCTCTATAAGACTCAAATTAAACTTCTTGTTTTTCAGAAGTCTGTTGGGTGTCCTATAGTGGAACAGTGATTGTTTGCACAATGGTTTAATAAGTGTTATTGGAAGCGTTATGTCAAAGAATCCAGAGCCACATGCCCGGTGTGTGGTTCTCTTGCTGTATCGTGCTGTATGTTATCCGTGCTGTATGTGATCCGTGCTGTATGTGACCACTGCCAGTGGCAGCAGTTTCCATCAGGGGTATGCTGGTTTACGTACTTTGAAATTATATGGTTAGACACGAATCGTCCTCAAATAGGAAAGGCCTTTCTTGGATCTTGACTGTGTAAGCTCATTTGCCAAGGATGGTCAGCTTCAAAAGTTTGTGGTCTTCTGCATCCCTAAGTCGCTAAATCTCAGATTTCGTGGGTCGTAATCGAGATATGGCTAATGCTTTTAACGTTAGATTTTCGGAAGTGTATGATTTGATTGTGCACCCATACAAAGGAACCTTAATTAGTAAGTGGCAAAGTGAATCTACAGATATACCTCTTGTCAAGGCAGAGCTCTCTGTTGAACATCTACAGAGTCGCTGTGGCTGGTGTCCATCAGCAGGCCTTGATGAAGTGTCGTATGACTCTCTTAAAGACTTAAGTCCTGAAGCTAAACAGGATCACTATGCAACTTTAGGGACCCATTTCATGATGATGATGTTCCACCAACGTGGGTTTTACTGTTTTGTAGCCTGTTGCGAGACATGGTTTACAAGCCACACTTTACACTAATGAGCTATCATCCGATAGCACTTCTGTCTTGTGTCCATAAATTGAATGAACTTGTTTTGGTGGGCTTGCTAATTTGCAGCCTAGATCATGGTAGTAAGCTGTCAGACAAACATTTTTGGTATCGTGAAGTTCGTTGTGCTGAAGACGGAATTCTTTAGCATGAGTCCAGACTCAGGCAGCCTGGTTAGGTGGGCGAGTGGTGCTTCCTGTATTCTTACACGTACATGCAGCCTACAACGCCGTTATGACTGAGTGCGTGTACCACTTACTACAGTCTCTTGGTGTTTGTAGGAAACTGTCTGATGCTATTTTAGCTTTGTTTGGCCCTATACCAGTACTCTGGTGACTAATGGGTTGCCAGATCGAATCTTGGTCATTCCACTCCGACGAAACGTAAGTGAATGAAGGTGGCTTACTGTACTACGTTATTTCTAGTGTATGATTTTCGTTGTCTGGCTTATTTTCCTCTTTCCGTCTTCCATTTGCAACCAGTGTTGGGGGCTTCTTGTCTGATGTGGCGTTTACGAACAGAAGGCTCCCTCGAGGGAGTTGTTTGAGTCCCATACTCTTTGCAGCTGTCTTGAATTCCATTTTTGTGCAACTTAGTCAACACGCCAATGTTGTAGCATAAGCTGTTGACATTCCTGAGTGAATAGCTGGTAGTGACCAAGCATTAGCGAGCTTTTGTTGTCATGGAGCATGCTGTCGGGTTAGCTGATGGTCTTCTAGGCGAGTAGGGCCTCTCCTTATCTCCTGATAAGACAGAACTGTCCTTTATGCTCATGGTTCATCTTCAGTACTATCCTTTTTTTTTGGAAAATCAGTGATCATAACAGCAAAGGAAGTTCGGAATTAGTCTCCCAACTCTGCTGGCTGAGTGACACCGCTGTGGTCAGGCAAAGCATCGATAGTAGACAGCAGACTTTGAAAACGTTGATGCTTGGTTGGTCGACTGCTTAGCATGGAGTAGCCTCCTTTTACCGTGCCTATGCTCGGTCATGTACTTCCACCTTCCTTTCCTGATTTGTGAAAGCAGGCTGTCGAGGGTGTGCAAGGATCTGTCAATCAATGTCTTTGTGTTATCACTGGCTACTTGCCGTCTACCCCATCTAAGCCATTTGCATTGAAGCAGGAGAACTCCCTGTGAGCTTTCGATCCATTCAGATCCTTGTATCTTTTTATCTACGCAATTCAAGTCAACGCCTTGATGACCTGGTTGCATGAATAATCTCAGACTATCGGACTGTTAGCCAACTTGCGCGTGCAAGCTTTGGCACACCTCGCATCGGTGTCTCTCACCATTTAAACTCACTGTTGTCTAGATTCCCCTACTCCTCCTGGACACTTGCTACATGCCCATTGTTGTGGTGCCTAACAGTGTCGCCGCCAGGTAGACGTTTTATTGTCGTTAGAGCTTAATTGTTAGAGCGTAATTGTTAGAGTATAATTGTTGTCAGATGGCGGCTCACTAGTAGACTGTGTCTTTTAACTGAAACCAACTTATACGTGATTTCAGCATACTGGTGTATATTCCCCATGCGGTAGAAATCTATGCAAATCGTTTGAAACAGGTGTCTTGGGTCCAGTAACAAAGAAAACCTCATTGCGAAAATGTGGGAACGTGTTCTTTATGGAGAAAATATGCCCTCAATAACGTAGAGTGTTACTAGTAACTAGTAACTACCTAACCACCAGGCTGCATGTTAATTATCGTAGGGTGTAAAGACACCTCTACGGCTCATTAGGGAAAGTTGTCAGATCTAAAGTTCGGCAGACAGGTAAAGCATCATATAGGGGTGTGCCTTCTTCTAAAATGGGGGTTGCAGGTAGAAGCACGTGGCTCTGAAGTGGCTCGTAAGTGCAAAATTATTGTTGTAACCATTGTTTGTATTGTCATCCAACAGTAGAATATAACATGCTTAAGTTTTACAAGCTTATCGTTTCAGCACTTAATTGTCAGAATGCACTGTTTTTGCAAATAGGTGGTTCAGTAAGAGACAAAATATCTTTATCTTTTATTGAAAAGGTTTGGTCTTTTTTTTTACGGTAGACGAATCCAAACTGAATTATCTGCCCCACCACGATAAAAGGGACAATTTTGCTGGAAAGAAGATTAGGAAACAAAATACACATCGTCACCACAGATGGGAACGTGTTCTTTATGGAGAAAAAGTCTCCTCAATAACGTGACGCGGACATTTTATTTTATGTAGACTTACTGTTCTTGCAGTCTAGTGTAAGTAGCGAGTAATTTTAAACAGCTGGTGAGTTGATTAGTTTTAGTAATCTTCGTCTGCTACCAGAATATTAGAACTGTATGAACATTTACCATTCCGTCAGTTTGTAGTATGTGTTCATGAATGAATGATTAACGTTAACCTCGGGAGGGCCAAGTGAAGGGGGATGTGCTGATTGAGTGAGCGAAGCGAACGAAGATCGGCGTTTGTTAGCCAGTGAGCCAGTGCACTCAAAAACTGGGCTAAAAAGACTTAAGCATATGAAACATGGGCATACAATAAGCCAAACCATGTCCATTTGGTTGGTGTAACGGCTAATTAAGCAATGGCAAACATAAAAATTATGAATTAGAAAATATATAGACACTCCAGACAAAAAAGGTAGAGGTGACTATTTGACAGTGGAATTCTTTGTATTCACAGGCCTATGAAAGATGTGATATCCACCCAAAACCAAAACTGGTATAAGAGCAGACGCCAGTTTCCAAAAAGAGTCAGCCTTTCAAAATAGTGATATCATTCAACCAGGGGAAGGCCGCCAAGGTTAATCCTATTAGCCAAGTTAATCACACGGAATAATACTTTGGACGTTAAATAAAAACTTGAAGATTGCTAACACTAGTAGCAATATTCTATAGTTTCATTTAACTTTCGAACTATTAGTAGGTGCGATTACGTTGGCTAATAGGATTAACCTTGGCTGCCTTTCCCTGGTTGAATGATATCATTACTGTGAAAGGCCGACCCGTTTTGGAAACTTGACAACTGCTCTTATACCAGTTTTGGTTTTGAGTGGATAACGATTTCATTGAAGTACATCACCATGATGCTGTTGATATTTTTTTGCGATTCATCCTTTTGCATCAACAACCGGGAAGAGGCATGGGAGTAGTTATCCCTGGTTTGAAGTTTAGCATGCGTCGCTTTCTCTGCGCTGTCCCATCGAGTTTTGTGGGAGAACTGGTTGCAATATCGGCTACTCTAGATGAAGTCTCTTTGCCATTTTACTACCTGGACTGACTCTGCCTCCAGTCTTCATTTCTTACACAAAACCATCCTTTGTTTTGTTAATGGAAAACGCGTGGACACTTTTCTAAGTGCTACATCGTTGCTGCGTTACTCTTGCCTGAGCTCCTGGACATGAGGGAAGCCCATTTAATGATAAAGCTGATGCCCATTGCCCAAGCTTATCAGGCATATGAGAAGCGAGTGTCTCCTGTTCAGGTTCCTGTGACCCCGTGGAATATATGGACTGTTCTGACTGCCTGGAGTAGCACCAGTTAGAAGGATGAGTGGGATGCCAGTGAGGTTGATCTTGCTCTTGCTCTACACGTCATACATCTATCTGTTGAGTGTCCGTCTGTTTCAGGACGTTTCCCCACTATGCTGTTGGACTTATTCCTTGCCACCGGATGGGACACGCTAGCCTGTAAGCTCATAGTTGTTCCTTGGGTGGGTGCTATCCCCTGCCTGCAGATGTGGAGTTGAAGCTAATGTTGCTCAGTTTCTATTTGCTGTCCTTTCATATCCTGTCCGATGCTGTCCTTTCTGCATCTACATTTTCCGGCAATGTTTGTCTTTCACAGTGACTTGAACAGAGCTTTGCCACTAAACCTTATTCTCCGGCAACTCTTGGATGCCTGAAACCCATTGTTAGTTTCTGCAAGTTGAAGGAATACTAAACCCTCCAACAATGAATTTTTGTATCGATAGTTTAGATACTGGAATTAATGTTAACAGGTATCCGAAGTCAATGGGTGTCAAGGTTTAAGCCGTACGAATTTTTAAACTACCTGATTTAAGGAGACGATGTACAAGCTCTGGAGAAAATCCCGTTTGACGTCATTACTTTTACGGTGCCTTCCACCTGTTTTCGTGACCTGGGCGTGTGCCAGAAACAAAACGCCATCGTCTGGGACTCTCGTAGTGCGGGCATTTCTGGCATCTACACCACGACAGGTCATCGCTGGTGGGATCCCACGGGTCTTCTGGCTTCTTTGGTGTTTTCTAAGCGATCTCACATCTTTTTGCCTTCAGTTTACCACTTGCAACAGGTTCAAACTGATAAGGCTGCAATGAATAGACAGCGACAGCGTTGTTGGTAGCCATGTTTGTTTACAAGCAGAGAGTGGTCGCGCATGCTGCACGACGGGAAGGATGCGCTCCCCACTTCCGTTATGGTTTTGACGTCGCGCTGCTTCACGAACGTCCATAGTCGCGAGCTCTCGTGGTGCTACTTTTTTTGGGTGTCTTAAAAACGCACTTATTTTAATTTATTACGACGTAAGTAAGAAGGCACGCGACATTTTATAAGTTTTGAACGGGTTTTTAGGGTTTTAGCTATCATTAAAAAAATTGGAAAAGTAGGGGTTTAGTATTCCTTTAAATGGCATGGGAATTTGACGTTGCTAGTACACTGCACTTGTCCTACTGCTGTGATGGGGTTGTAAAATTTTGTACTGTGTACGTTTGTATTGTGGTTATTGTGTCTGTTAGTGTGTCTGAATGTAATTTGTTTGGTATTCTGTTTCGTCATTCTGCTTGTGACCGACGGAGAGCTAGACGGGACCCCGCGCAGCATGGCTCTTTGTGGCATTGATGGATTTTGGTAGAATTGTTGTATAGACTTATTATAGAGATTTGTAGTATTTACTTGTTGTGAAAATTGTACAGTGATTCGATTTAAGTAGCAATAGTGCACTGTTTTGGAGCCTTATTGCTCTGAATATAGTATTAAGTATCAAACAGGATGAGGATTTCCTCTTGGGAATGTAATTTCTTTCAGTTCTGTGTTCAGCTAAACAGAGAACAACTACTTTTCCCCGTTTGCTTTCTTTTGTTGGGGCAGAGCGAGTGATGCATGCTTAGCTACTTATGCTGCGACTCAACCAAAGTTGATAAAATTATTTTGATAAACTACCATACCAAATTTGATTAAATTTTGTATGCTGAACAAGTCCAATTCGGAGAGGGACTTTTTCTTTTCAGGTGATAAATATATGTTTTTGGCCCGAAATTAAGGAAATCGGTCGGAAATTTTTAGGTACCAATTGTTATAAACTTTAAAAACCAATTATTAGAAACAGTATTTAGTGTGCGTATAGTTTTCGTTGGTTTATTTTTAGGGAAAACGAACACAACTGCATGTTATTTATTTATTTTTTTACACGACTAGAGCCTACCAACCTTACGTCAAATGCTCAATATAATACTAAAAAATCTGAACAACTAAACCTAACCAGGCAATCTGCGCCGTACCACTACTGAACACAGACCAGTCCACTAAACGGCACCATTAAACACAAAACACACTTTCCATACCCTATAACCCTTATGCCATAGAACTTATTCAGTTGGTCATTATCTCACCCTTCTGACATCATTCATTCAACTTAACATTTTAAAGTCTCTACTCAAAATTAAAATATCCTCGAAAGTGCAGAGTAACGTTGAACTGCAGCTTAACCTATTTCAGGGGTGGGGGGATTGAGGCCTAATGGCGCGTCGACAACTTGGTCATTAGCGCCAACCTCAGTCACAGTGCAGTGGTCCGGGAGCCTATTTCAGGCTCTACCTTAGTTATTTCCTTTACCGCACATGACAGTCTGCATTTCCTCCGTCCCCCAGGGATTTCCCCCAACGAGTCGCCACATCCACCGTGACCTCTTCAATCAGCACTCCCTCATCTTTTTCTCAGGGTGCCCCTAGCCGGGACAGGACCAAAGGTTCTGCCAGAAACACAGAACCAATAGCATCCACGGTTGGAACTAGCACAGGTATTGGAACTGAACACGAACCCACTGTGGATTACTGAACTGCCTTCACATACTGACACAATACACACTGATGCACTCTCTTTACCACTCTGCACCATTGACAAGTCCTGCCCTCACTCTTTCGACACCTAAGCACTGGGAGAGATATCCAGTCGAGGCAGCTTCTTCGACCACATTCCTTTGCCTCTTACGGACCACCCCTCTTGACTTTAGCCCATTGGCTAAACCTCGGCACTCGAGGCTCCACTCTGAGCATCATGCGCAGTTGGATACGCGCCAGCCACAGCCATTCGGCACAACTCACAATAAACATTATAGCAAAATTTGCGAACGTACTCCTTGATCCTTAATTTCAACAAAAGGGTTATATGGTTGAAGCTTCACTTTACTTGTTCAAATGTACACGAATAAAATTAGGTGATTTTTGATTTAAATAGTCAAATTTCGAATTCAGAAAATTTCATCTGCATAAGTGCTGCTGTGCTTTACGTTTTTACATATACGAGTCGTAAAGAACAGCACTTAAACAAAAGCACTTTTTTTTCAATTGTACATTTGCTTATTTCAATTAAAATCATAAATATTTATCCGTGTACATTTTAGCAAGTAAAAAAAACTTCAATCATATAAGCGTTTTTTACTGAACACTTGACGTTTTTGTTTTTAATCCGTGTATTTTATTTTTATGACCTTCAATAATGTCGACTAAAAACTGGATAAACTGGACTGAATACTTGGTGAACCAAAATTATGCACCATAGTTGTTTGAGAGCAGCAAGACCATGCTTGTAACAATGCCCTTTACTGAATAAAACGTTAGCAATGGGAAGTGGTGTATTTTAGAAACGTTGTTAGTAGCAGAACTTAACAAAGCAGAAATCAACAAAGGCACATAATTTTGGTTCACCCTGAATTATAATCAAGACAGACGCTAGTGTGTCGCCCGCCAAGAATAATGATAACATCCAGATAATATGTATATATGAGCATGGCGACCACTACACACGTTGTGGCTTTACTGCAAAGGTAGTTTGGATGTTTTCAGCCATCTGAGGATAAATAACTATGCGACAGAAAAGGATGAAACTTGTTTAATCGGGAGACTTTGGTCGCCTGACAACTTAAAAGTCACTATTAAGGACACAGCTTAACGTTTTCTTGTTGAAAAAACGACGTGAATAACGTTGGTATTTGCCTAATTACTAACCACTAGTAACGCTATTTTTTGTATGTTGTTAGCTCCACCAGTGGGGTCCGGGAAGTTGAAGCCTTTTTCGGTACATCACTGCCATATCCGGCTGCTAGAGAGTACTTTTCTCTTACAAAAAAATACTGAAGTTTTGACCGAAAAAAACTGCAGTTCTAAAGTGCATTTTTATGGAACACAAACTGGAGTTTTAATTACTTCAGTTTATTAGACACTGCCGTTTTCCAAAAACTGCAGATTGTTGGAAACGGCAATTTGTTGGAAAACTGCAGTAATTAAGAACTGGAGTTTGTGTTCCATAAAATTGCACTTTTGAATTCTGCATAAAAAATGCACTTTATGAAACTGCAGTGCTACATAAAAACTAAACTTTATGAAACTGCAGTAAATTTAAAAAATGCAATTCAAGAGACGACAGCCACTATGGAACTTATCCAGGAGTCTATTCGAATTAGTTTGGGTTATTAACTTACATATTATTGCTATTTCACTTACCTTACTGATCCTAGCTACTCATTATGGTTCACTTACAGATAATACTGACATGTATGAATAAACTTTATATAAATACGTACTCGTTACATTTAATAAGTGTTATTGTAGAATTTGTATTTTAATTATTATTGCTAAAATAAAGCAATGCTGATCTTCATTTTAAACAATCAATTGGTCTCTTTTATTTTAAACTTTGCGAACTCCATTACATTTAATTAAAACTTCATCATAATATAGGAAGTGTTATTTAATTTTAACAGCATTTCAAACTGCTAGTAAACTGCAGTTTTATGTAAAAACTGCAGTTTACGTAATAGCTGCAGTATTATGTAGGAACTGCAGTTCCAATCCACAGACAACTGAATTTTAAAATTACTTTAAATACTTTTTAATGTTAATAATTATATCAGTTACAAAAATTGTAATTGTTACATCAAACGTAATCTTAAAACTACCCCAACATAAAACTTGTAAAAGATTCCCGCCAAGCTTTTCGGCCATGTGAAGTCGTGATATCAAACGCCAAGCTCATTTGCCAAGCTAATTCCACCGAGTAATAGTTCGAAGATTAAATGAAATATATGAAAATTGCTTACTGAGTAATTTTCAATTATTTCATTTAACGTTTGAAGTATTAGTCGGTGGGATAACCTTTGCGAAAGAGCTTGGCGTTTGATATCACGACTTTGCAAGGCCGAAAAGCTTGACGGATATCTTTAACAAGTTTTGTTTTGGGGTAGATATCAGGAATTGTTGGTCCAAATTGATGATATCCATTTTTTTTCTTAGTAATTATGAGATGGAAACACCAACCAAAATTTCTCGTCAATTTTTTTTGGGCTTTCGTTACGTTTCGAGGACAGCCGTCATCATGTTTTCAAATAATTAGGATTTCTTATTAGTACTGAAGTATCTCCTTGCAAAAGCACGGATTTATTTAATGTTCTGTTTGGCATTGTTACATAATAACAATCTTTAAAACAATCAATTTGGTCGTTTGGGGCTCCCTAACTCCTAAACTACTTGACCATATTAGACAGGTCCATATGAAAAGGGCACATCTACAGAGAAATACCTGTTAAATGAGCTAAGAACCAGCGTTATTCACCCATGGAAGAATTTATTTTCGTAATAGAAAAACAAGCGTTAGTAGTAAGTAATCTACCCCAAAACAAAACTTGTTAAGGATTCCCACCAATCTTTTCGGCGGTGTGAAGTCGTGAGATCAAACGCCAATCTCTTTTGCCAAGCTAATCCCACCGAGTAATAGTTCGAAAGTTAAATGAAATATATGAAAATTGCATACTGCAAAATATCAGTTATTTAATTTAACGTTTGAAGTAATAGTCGGTGGGATTAGCTTGGCGAAAGAGCTTGGCATTTGACATCACAACTTAACACGGCCGAAAAACTTGGCGGAAATCCTTAACAAGTTTTGTGTTTGGGTAGATATCAGCTGTATTTTGTCCAAATTGGTGAACTCCATTTGTATTTCTTAGTAATTATGAGGCGGAAGACACCAATATAGTTTTCTGGTCCATTTCCTTTTTTTGGGGGGTTGGCTTTCATTACATTTTGAGGACAGCAGTCAGTTTTTTCATATGATAGCATTTCATATCAGTAATGAAGACAACGGATATATTTAATGTTCAGTTTGGCATTGTTGCATAATAACAATGTTTAAAACAATGTAAAACAATCAATTTGCACGTTTGGAGCTCTCTAACCCTTGAACCACTTGACCAATTAGAAGGGTCCATATGAAAAGAGCACATCTACAGATCAATACTACTATGGAACTTATCCTTATTCAGGATTCATACATGTCAATATTGTCAGTAAGTGAACCATAATGAGTAGCTAGTATCAGTAAGGTAAGTGAAATAGCATTATATAAGTTAATAACCCGAACTAATTCGAAATAGATTCCTGAATAAGGATATTTCGAATTAGTTTGGGTTATTAACTTACATAATGCTGTTTCATTTACCTTACTGATCCTAGCTACTCATTATGGTACACTTACTGACAATATTGACATGTATGAATCAACCTTATATACCTACGCACTCGTTACATTTAATAATTGTTATTGTAGAATTTGTATTTTAATTATTATTGCTAAAATAAAGCAATGCTGATCTTCATTTTAAAGAATCAATTGGCCTCTTTTATTTTAAACTTTGCGAAATCCACTACATTTAATTAAAACTTCATCATAATTTAGGAAGTGTTTAAAACTTTTAATTTAAAAGGATTTCAAACTGCTAGTAAACTGCAGTTTTATGTAAAAACTGCAGTTTTATGTAATAACTGCAGTTTTATGTAGGAACTGCAGTTCCAATCCACAGACAACTGAATTTTAAAATTACTTTAAATACTTTTTTATTTTAATGATTAAATCAGTTACAAAAATTGTAATTGTGAACATCAAAAGTAATCTGAAAACTACCCCAACATAAAACTTGTAAAAGATTCCCGCCAAGCTTTTTAGCCATGTGAAGTCGTGATATCAAGCGCCAAGCTCATTTGACAAGCTAATTCCACCGAGTAATAGTTCGAAGGTTAAATGAAATATATGAAAATTGCTTACTGCGTAATTTTCAATTATTTCATTTAACGTTTGAAGTATTAGTCAGTGAGATAACCTTTGTGAAAAAGCTTGGCGTTTGATATCACGACTTTGCAAGGCCGAAAAGCTTGGCGGATATGTTTAACAAGTTTTGTTTTGGAGTAGATACCAGGAATTATTGGTCCAAATTGATGAAATCCATTTTTGTTCTTAGCAATTATGAGATGGAAACACCAATCAAAATTTCTCGACAATTTTTTTTTGGGCTTTCGTTACATTTTGAGGACAGCCGTCATCATTTTTTCCAAATAATTAGGATTTCTTATTAGTACTGAATTATCTCCTTGCAAAAGCACGGATTTATTTAATGTTCAGTTTGGCATTGTTACATAATAACAATCTTTAATACAATCAATTTGGTCATTTGAGGCTCCCTAACTACTGAACCACTTGACCATATTAGACAGGTCCATATGAAAAGGGCACATCTACAGAGAAATACCTGTCAAATGAGCTAAGAACCAGCGTTAATCACGCTTGGAAGAATTTATTTTCGTAATAGAAAAACAATCGTTAATAGTAAGTAATCTACCCCAAAAGAAAGCTTGTTGAGGATTCCCACCAAGCTTTTCGGCCAATCTCTTTCGCCAAGCTAATCCCACTGAGTAATAGTTCGAATGTTAAATGAAATTAGAAAAAAAAAAACAAGCTCGTTTGATGTTAAGGTAAGGTTTAACTAATCCGAAGTCAAAACAGCAAAGGAACACAAATAAACTTTCCTGTAAGGTTTCAGATACCGCAGTGCTCCTGTACTGTTTAGTCCACGTAAACCTTATTGTTGTATTCACATGTTTTTACAGTTTTTACTTTAGAACACGATATGTCTGATTGGTTCACTCTACTTGGCTAAAGGACATCACTCAAAATCGTAAAAAACATACTTTTAGTTTGCTTAGTACAGACCTACAGATAACCAATGCAGGGTTCGTGTGACTACTTGAAATACTGGAAATATCGTTGGAAATAAAAATGAAATACCAGCCCTGAAGTCTTGAATATGAAATCTTAAAACCTGGTGTATATGTATCAATAGGATGAAAAGGGGACAACCGGACTAGAATGATGATGAAAAATTTAGCCCCGAAATTGGCCGAGTGTGTAGCTTATATTATACACTATATAAACAAAAAACGGAAACGTTAAATGTTAAGAGTAAGGGTCTAAAAGTCAAAACCTACAAGGAACACGGACAAGCTTTGACTGTAAGGGTCTAGGTGTAAAATTTTGCCAGTAAGAGGCTGGTAAGCATTAGACCCTTACTACCCGGTGGTTAGCTTAGTTCTAGTCTATTCGGACAGAACGTGTGTATGAACGGTTGTAGCAGGTTTTCTTTGTTCTTAGATTATCGTTAAGGAACTTTAAGAAACATAATTTTCTTGTGAAGTTTCGCATTTTGTCTTTTAATGCTTTAGAATTTTTGATTATCTTTCGTACATTATGGTAGAGGATAACCAATAATGCTCTCTGCTGCGAATATGCTGTCATGTTACTAAGTCGGAAAAAAAACTATCAACCTAAAGCAAAGCAGGAAATGCATCATACTAACACTGGACTTGCTTAATGATTTATCAAGCCAATTTTGTAAATCCAAGAACTTTCTTTAAAGCTACCTTTATACTAATTTCACAGATTTTAAGGTAACTGATGGCAACCAATAATACTCATTACTTTGTATGTTCTGTCATGTTACCAAACCGAAAAATAAACTTTTCAACATAAAGCAAAGCAGGAAACGTACACCATACTACCACTGGATCATAACATAATAGGAGGATTTACAGTTTTTTGTCAAAATGTATTTACTGCTTTCCTATTCTTAAGGACGAAAGCTAGCCACCGGGTAGTAAGGGTCTAATGCTTACCAGCCTCTTACTGACAAAATTT
>JAHWFP010060272.1:0-24104 GCA_023313725.1 Lithobius niger | reverse complement strand
AAAAAAAAAATACAAAGAACAAAGAAAAAGAGATACAGAACAATGCTATAACATGGATGCTACAGCATCAGGTTTTACGGGCTTACCTTTATGCCTCTTTTGATAATAGCAATAATAAAAATTGACATTACCTTTCACTTGTTCATACGTTCACAGAGGGGCAACATAATGGTAACTTACCTATAAGAAAGAAAAGGAAAATTTATCGTTATTATTCGTTTATAGAAGGTGTTGGATAAGTTTTTTAACGTTTTTACGACTACAAACACATTTAACAACATACAGAGGGGTAAGTACCATTTTGACCAAGCATGTGGGAAGTTATAAAATAAAAAGACAAAATACGCACATATAAATAAGAGGAGCTTCGTTTCGCACTCCAAGCCAATATCTGACCTAGTAGGTCTTAGGTCACAATAATAAAAAAAAATTCACTGCAACATCTGGCCTATTAAATTTTAATATGTGCTCGATAACGGAGTGCAATAATCTCCGAAATGCTGATTATTCCATACATTCAGCCTTTTTTTTTTTTTTTTTTACAACATTCATGTTTTGATGCTTTTTATTCATCATTTAACTTGATGGCTCGAGAACTGTTGAACCAAGAGGAATGGAATGAAACTTGAGCGATGTGATGAGTGGGGAAGGGAGGGGGGGAGGACGTTAACTCGACAACAAACGCATGACCTTTCCCTACGCTATCAAGGTCATTCCATTGTTAGATGCGGGGGGGGAGCCGTTAATTGGACAAACGCGAGATCTTTCCATATGCCCTGACCACCCCTTCCCTGCCGCACCCACCGGGGGGGGCGCCCGGGCCGTTGATTGGACAAAAAACCCATGACTTTTCGTCCGCTATCAAAGTCATTTCATTGCTAGATGAGGGGAGGGGAAGCCGCTGATTGGATAAAAAATGTTTAAATTTAACGAAATTAAGCCTCATTAGGCGTTATTTCTATGTCTTGTGAACACAGTGGTCTGTGGCATCAAGCCATTGTTGTTAACTTTAATAATTTACCGTCAATGCACGGATTCGCAGTTAAAATTCGCGTATCACATTAGAAGTTCAGCTGCTAGAGCAATCCTTTTTCCAATGTGCTCGGCAGCACAACTGCTGGCAGAATGGGAAGCTAAGCGGATAACGCTTCGATTCTCTATGATCAAGCCTTCATAGATTTTAGGAAGCCGTGCAATAGATTGACCTTGGTATAATTTTTCAGGGTCAACCGTTTCTTATCCAATGAATGGCTCTCCCCTTTACTCATCACATCACCCAAGTTTTTCAACTCTTCGTTCAGTAGTATTTGAGCCACCAAACTGGAAAACAACCCACGTGATCATTTTGTTGACTAGAAGCAAGATTTTCCAGTTTAACCCGAACACATCATAAAAAACAAAACGTTTCCCAGCAAAAGACGAACAAAACTATGCCATGTTGTAGTCGAGAAATTTTCTGTTTACCAGTCCGGATTTCTTTTTCTATATGAATTGGCTACTTCCACCAACTAAAAACACACAGTATTGCGATATTGGACGAATATATATGAAATTACTTATGGTTGGACCAGAGCGAAACTAAAGCCAAGTACGCAGACAGCCATCGATCTCATGCAACAAATATTCTTCTTCAAACAAGAATTGGGCGGTTTTGTTTGTATTTTTTATTACAGCTGATCTTGTTTTATGGCTTTTGCGGACAAAGCACTTAAGCCCTCCGGCTAAATCTCTGATCTCTCTGGGGCCTTCATTGTGATTTGTATACTTATAGGATGGCTAAACCGTCATACATAATGTATAGGAAGAGAAGATGCTGCCGAGCATTGAAGAGATGTGACGTCTAGGACAGGAGAATTTTTGGAGGGTTTTGCGGAAAGAAGCAAAGGATAACATCAGCTACAAAATATCAAATGTCAATTATTGTAGCACGTAAAATGATGGCGGAAGGGACTATCAGGAATGTCATGGAGAATTTTTGTTTTCTTTCAGCAAACCGAATAAAATGCTGGTCTTACACTGAGAATTTTCGTTTTCTTTTCACTAAATGAGGACCATGGTCGGATTACACTGGGAAGACCCGGCTCATCGAAACCGAAACCGACAGCGGACTTCCTGCTTCAGTAATTATACAGATCGAAGCTTTTCTGAATGCGCGCTGGCAAACGAACCACAGATCTATACAGTATAGCTCACTTAGAGGATACCGCTTTGTTTTATGCCCTTATTAGAGAAATGACGTCAGCTTCGTTAATCGTCGGTTTTTTACGGAAACACCACAACGCTACTTCTCGGTTAAGGTACACTTAATTTGGCGTATCAATAACATAGAAATTACGTTAGGCCTAATACGAAATGCCAACGCCAAAGCTAAAGAAAATACAGGTTGGTTAATGAAATGAGATGGTGGAATGACGTCAGCTTCGTTAATCGTCGGGTTTTTCCGGAAGCACGAAGCTGCTTGTATTTTTATTTGGCTTATCAACAACATAAATGAGGTTAGGCCTAATACGAAATGCCAATGCCGTAGCGAACGAAATTACAAGTTGATTGATGAAATGCGATGGTGGGTGGTAAGGCTACGCCAGATAAGAGTTAAACATCGTCAACAAAACATAAAACGTAAACATTATAAACATTATAAACAAAACTAAACACCGTAAATCAAATTTACTTCGTATGTCGAAATCGAGATCGTAAATCGAAACCGAATCCCTAACACGAAATTCCTTCAGAAAATCGTTTAGGAAAAAGAAAACAAAAATTCTCAACCGAGTTCCACTCGTGCTTGTATTAAATGTATAATTTGGGTGTTTTAGCAGTCCACTACTTTCCAACAAATTTCCCTCGACCTTCGGTCTCGGGGAATTAAAACTGGAATGGAGTTTCGTGCTTAAACACCCAAATTGTCGATTTAATACAAGCACTCGTGGTATTATAAGTGAAAAGACCCCATTCTGCTACGCAATTATATAAATCAAAGCTTTACTAGTCACTGAATGGTTACCGACAAACAAACCACAGATCTGTACAGTATATCTCACTTAGACGAAGCGGTTTGCTTTCATTCTCGATATGCCCATATTCAGGCAATGACGTCACCTTCGTCTATCGTCGGACTTAAACACGAAGTTGTTTCTCGTCAGGATTCGGAGCTTTACGATTAACTACGTTTACGAGCGGCATAAAAATGAGGTTTAGGCCTACTTAGTACCAAACGCCAACGCTGAAGCAAATGAAACGACAGGTTGGTTGACGAAATGCGATGGAGCTAGTATCTCGCTACGCCAAATATAGGAAAACATTGTAAGCATCGGAAGTCGAAATTTACTCGGTAAACCGAAAAACTCAATCGTAAATCCAAATCGAACTCGAAATCGACGAATCGTAAATCGAAATTACTCCGGAGAATCGTTTTGCGAAAAGAAAACGAAATTACTCCCAACGAATGCGACTTCATTGAAATCTATAATTTTAACGTTTTAGCACGCAAACGCTTTACGGAAATAAAATCCGGAAAATAGTTGTGTGCTAAAACTCACAAATTATCGATTTCGTAAACGCACTCGTGGTATTATAGCCAAGAATATCACGAGTGGTAAATATTTGATGACATATAACTTGCAAAAATTTTCACTCTATCAGGACTATTGTTTTGTAGGGAATTTTTTTTCCGGTTTCATTTCCCATTGTGTTCAAATCATTCTGAGAAAGTGAATTTACGTTCTTCTGCTGCTTACTGAAACGTGTTACTGTTTTTGTTGTTGTGCTATTTGTATCTAACATGAGAACATGTTATTTGTATCTGCGCATGGAATGTACGGATCCTTTTTGGCTCTCGTAGTGAGTAAAATAAATAAATAAATAAATGAGAACAATGGGAACAATGAAATTACGTAATTGTTGTAATCATTAAGCCGATTTCACGTTCATACGTGAATGACATTGTTTCTAGTACCGTATATGATTATTTTTTTGATTGATTTTTTCAAAGGGCCTTTAACTCTTCTAGGTTCCACTGTCCCATGTACAACAATGACTCCAATGCTCTCTTTTTAGATCAAGTACTTTTCATCGACTAATTTTGGTGCGTAGTCTGCTCTAAATTTTAATGATTATCTTCATGTGGGCGTGTTTTATTAAATTTTTTGTTCGCGGGTTTGTTTTTGTTAGGATTAGGTGTAAGATTAGGGATTCAAGCCTTAACCTCGCCCTTTACAAATGCTTTCTGTTCATGTTTATTGTTTACTTCTTGTTGTAAATTGTTCACTATAAAGATTTTTATGATTATCATTATTTATTATAACTATTAATTTATTTGCCAGATAACAGCAAAAAGTACAGGTGGGGTTTTGGTAAATCACTTATACCTGCCCACGAATTAATATACGGGGTTAGGTTAGGTTAGGTATACACATAGAACCAAATACTACAAAAAGTTAGATGGGGGAGGGGGGGTTGAGGCTTAATGGCACGTCGGTCGCTAGGTCATTAGGGTTAACCTCAGTCACAGTGCAGTGGTCCGGGCACTGCAAATGTGCTGGGTCTTTAGTGTCAACCTCAGTCACAGTGCAGTGGCGTAGCAAATAAGCATCCCTCCACTGGCGAATGGATAATACATACACCTATATGTATACATGCAAAAGGCCGTGTCAGTATGGCTCAGCGGTAGGACCTCGGCGTTTGGTTTCAAAGGTCGTGGGTTCGATTCCCCGCTCAGGCAGTCTGACATAGAAGTCCTAAAGGGAACGTAAATAGGTTTGCATCTGTATTTATTTAACTCTTGTGTGAGCCTTTCGCTTTTCCGTCCATAATACATTACATAGATGTTAAACAAACCCCCAAATCTAGATTGCAAAAACTGCAAACTTCCGATCAGCAGTTTGTCTCCATTAATAAATGCAAAAGTTTCAGTAATTTTCCGTACGTTTTTTACACAATTTCAGTTTTTATTTAATTCCAGTAACCGTAGTAACAATTAGCCTAACAGTTTACCTTCGTAAAAAAATGTGAAGAATTCTTGGGCAGTTACAAACAACGTGCAAATACACAATCGATTTTGTTATCCACTTGAATACCAAGTGCTGTTTAACTGTTAATTTATTTCAGATAAAGAATTAATTTAACTACTTCAAAACACACGCATCGAGTATAATTTAACTTTTAATCCTTGTTTATTATTGAAGCTCATTTCCCCATTTTTTGGGATCCAAAGGAAATAAATTCTAATAGGTTTTCTTGTGGGTCGTCCACATTACATTCCCCATGGTCACTCTTATCACAACAGACCCATAACCCCTCACCCCAGTTTCGAATATACTTGTTTAGGAACTTATTCTGATTCCCTGAGCATATCCAGTATTTTACGAAGACCAAAAGAAACCTCTAGGAATTAAATAAAGGAATGCCCGTACGTAGCAGTCTAACTTGCAGCGTTGTATCTTATTCTTTGTAAGAAGCTATTCCTTGTTTGTGAACCTTACCTGTAAAATTAAAGCTGCTAAGAGGTCAGTGACTATCTGGATTTGACATGTTTCAGACGTGGCTGGATGGCTTGGTGTACACCTGTGTGATATATCATTGTATGTTTTGTTTTGTGAACAGGTAAGCAGCCAAATTTACGTTAGTTACAGTTCAGTCCAAACGCAGGATCAAAAAAAAAAAAAAGATGGGACTCATGCTTGAAGGCAGAAAAAAGGGGCTGGGGACCTTCTTAAACAAATAAAAATTCATTTTATTCCCTGATACAGTGTGACCCAAAAGACGCTTGTCATGTGGAGGTTACCGTAGATGCTCGAAGCGTCGTCTGTTTACAGCAACACAATGTCCAATTCAGATTCCCAGATAATTCCTGATGGTCGCAAGCATACGTGGAGTTATTCCAGGATTGTCTGCGTTTACAATCTTGCTGTAAACGGACGACACTTCGAATGTCAGAGCCGACCTCCGTACGGCAAGTGAATTTTGAGACACATTGTAGAAAAGAATCTAAAAAAAAAAAAATTACGTTTGTGCCCACCAGTTTCCCAATGACCGTTCCCACATTGGTCAGTTCCCAGAATGAAATGTCTATCTCCTGTTCTGTCTAATAAGTTGCGATTTAAAAATGTTCATCAAATAAAATTTCACCTACCACTATAGTCCTATGTGCAGTGGTGGTCTCGATGCTTGCCGGATTGTAAGTGGCAAAAAGGCGATAAGTGTTTTCAAGAAGTAATTTTAATTTCAAATTTTTTTTATATAGTAAAACTAGCATCTTACCCGGCTTCGCCCGGGGATTTGTTTGACCCGTGGTTGTTTCCCAGTATTTGCTCGGTGCTGCCTGATCGTTCACTGCAACAGTCGATTTTTGTTTGTGTAACACTCCCCCTTTCCGCCATTCATCTCCCTCTCCTCTCCCCTCCTCCTTTTATCCCGTCCTCTCTCTCTCCTCTTGGTTTCCTTCCCTTCCTCCTCTTTGCTATACGTAGTTGAATGTGGATGGTTATTTGAATTAATAGCAAACACCCCCCAGATATTCTCTTTTAGGTTGAGTTAATCCGATAATTTTAAATTAATTAATTGCTTGGTAATTTGTAATTAATTTTTTTTCACGAGTGGAAAAAACGTGACTGGCTTCTATACTGTATTAAAATTATCCAAACCTATAAACACTATAATTGTCCAACCCTATATATAAATAAAACCCTATAAAACCTTCTACGACGGTGAGAGTGGGGGAGGGGAGGGACTGTTAGGGTCAAGTCTCTTTGGTTTATTTCTCCAAAGTTTCAACTTTTTCCACCTCTAGATACGTGAAACCAAGCTGATCGTTTCAACTCGAATCTTTTTCATTTCTCAAAGAAGAGATACACACCGTTAGAAGTATAACTATCACTTTATAACCTTTAGGCCTGTGACCAACCTCAAACCCCAACACCAAACAAAAACCGGCAAACAAGTCAGCAACAGCCTGACAGCAGTTACACGGTAAGGTACGACATACAACGCGCCAAAGCTAGCAAGCAACAGCGAATTTGATCAATGTCTCGGGAGGAGCAGAGAGCACGGCCCAGTGTTTCTTCACCGAAGCTCTTGTCAACTCAATCGCCTGCAATGTTTCACCTCCAAGAGATCCTTAGGCGTCTTCAGGCCAGCGAAATATTACTTTGGAGTGGCAAACTTGATAAAGTGATACGGCCCTTACGGTCATAACAAACCGGTGCTTATCTCCTTTTGGCTGCACAACCCTGGGCCGAAGGAAAAGAAATCACTAACGTCCGTGGGGAAATTAATTTTTGTTGTTTTTGTTTTCTTACCCCTCCCTCCCTCCTCCTGTTACACTTTCTTTCTCTCTTCATTCTTTCCTTCATTCGTTCCATAAAGGAAAGGGGTTGAGATCGAAAACGGCATGGCATGTTTGGAGTTGGAGGAGAAAGAGATAACGCTATTAGTCAGTGTCAAGTTGAACAAATAATTTCTTCAGGTATATAGTGAAAACATTCATTCACCGATACAGTTGTACACTGTGAAAAATGAAACTGAAAACTGGCAATTTGTTTCAATCTTCTCGTGCAGTTTCTCACACACGATAAAAATACTTGTTAATCAGAAGTAAAAATAAGAGTTAAAAAAAATAGCAGGCAAAGTCCTTGTTAACACACATGAACTCCACATGGAGGCTGCCATCTTGCTGAAGCTGTGTGACGTCATTGGACGAGTACACAATACGAGGGGAAAGGAGTGGAATCTGCTACGTAAGTGGACCCATTTTTTTCAAATATTGTAGTCCTCCCTAAGTGTCATGAGGATTAATAATCACCGCCCGATTCTTGATTATCTCATATTTTTATAATTGAAATCTGACTCCTTTATGTGCGTTTAGCACCGAATTAACAAGAATTTGTATCCTGTGTTAGAAAATGCATGAGAAGATTGTTATCTTTTAACTGCGCTTACGGTTGGTAATTTGTTTCCTGTTCTTAGTACTTAGTACTGTTCTTAGTACGGCTCATATTGTTAAATGAGTCACCTTATGAGGAAACGAGTCTTGCTAAATCCTGCCCTCAACTCAGGGCGTTCTTGGATCAGATTACAGAGAAAATTTATGAAAATTAAGTCTATCTGTTGATTGAACAGTAAAATAATTTGAATTTTTAACCCCATGTTGCACACGGTTGCCTGCAGGTAACAGCTGACTAAACGTGAAAAAACTAAGTCCCAACTCGCACTGCAAGCTTTGTTAGGGGTCCCCGGGGACCCCGAGCAAAGCGAGCAGCAACAGCCTAGTGGTCAGCGTCCTCGTCTCCAAACCCTGCTAATGCTGGTTCGAATCCCCCGACTGACCTAAAAAAAAGTATCAGAAAATAATTTATGCATTTAAGGGTTAACAGTGATACGCATTTTCAGATGTGTTACCGTTGTGCAACATGTTTGAATAGCACCGATTTAAATAAATTTTGGAATGTCTGGCAAATTAGCCTTGTGTCAACTTTTGTTTAATTTTTGCTTGATATTGATTTTTCCTTGTTACTTTTCACATGAAAACTAATTTTTGTTAGACTTGTACAGATTCATGTTCTTTGTATACTCGTAATAATTTTAAATTACCATGCACTTTTAGGCAATCATCGTTTTCGACTATGTTATGCACCTACGTAAGCAGATTAGCGGCTATGTAATTTAGTTCAAAGTTGTGGCGTTACTCTTGACGTTTTATGTTTTATAGTGTGTTACTGCTAATATTCAACGACATCATTACCGCCCCACTAACCCAGAAGATTTACAAATCTTTATCAGAGCTTTATCAGATTTTTATCAGATCTTTATCAGATTTTTATCAGATTTTTATCGCAAAGATTCAGAGTGAGAAATGTTACAATTATGGAACGGTGGAGCCAAATTTGAGGGATCTACCAGTGAATAGTGAATGAAAGGAGCATTGCATCTTGGAGTGAACTGCCTCTCCGAGGTGCATGTGTATGGTTTTTAGCATGTAAGTAACTTATTATACTGTAAGATTAATTGTTGGGGGACACGTAATTGATGTGTCGTTTGTGCGTTTTTTTTCTAATTTGTTGCAATTCAAGAGAACTATACACTGTAGTGCAGAAAATTATTAAAACCATTTGTGATTTTATGACTCTCGTGGGTAATTACTCGTCTGGAAGTAAATCTTGCTATTTTACTACCCGTAACTTCCACTGACTATATAAAAGTCACGGTTAATGGTACAGATTAGAAGTCTTGTTATTGTTGAAAAAAAAAAAGTATGAATAACCTTGATCAAGATACACGCTAATGTGCCAACTGCGAAGATTCAATAACAACACCATCGTCCAGAAAACTCATCCAGCCCAATAGCAGAATGGCGACCACCATGCGCATGTTTCATTAACGCAATGACATAATTTGGCTGTTTCCAGCATATGAGGAAGAAATATCAATCAACCAGAAAAGGTAGATACTTCGTTTGGTATTTTCCTGCTGACAACTTACCAGTCACGATCAGTAAGGCAAAACTGGACATTTCTATTTGGTAGAAAGGGAAATAGTCGAATAAACGTCCTCTTCAATTACTACGGTTATCTCGGGACGAAGAGGGACAATTTTGCTAGGCCATATCTATGATCTTTTACGTGCCATAATCACATATATGCGACAGCGTTTCAAGAAGTATTCCCGAATGCACAGGGGTGGTATAAAACCTCGATTGAAATGGGACAGTAGCGTTCAAGACAGTCGCGTTAACTATTCGGCCAACCTGATTCCTAAAAACAAAAGGTGTAAATAACGTCGATGTTTGTTTAGCTAATGTTTTGTTACTACTTCGTAGGCTACTGTTGTGATGTACTCGAGGCTGTGATAATTAATGTTTCAACAGTCCATCCGCAATTCTCTCTCTGATCCTGTTCCCTAAGATGCCTTTCAAGCTGTACGTCTGAGATTGCTAGCTGCTTGGCAAGCCTTGTGGGACAAACAAAACGGCAATAAGTAACAAACAGTCTATTAAAGCACTGTCCAGGAATAACATTCGACTTGTTGCCGCAGTCGCTCAGAAGAGGTGGTGTTAGCCCGTTTGCGTATTGGTCATACCAACCTTACTCATTGTTTCCTTTTGAAGGGGGGTTATCCCTTCTGAATGTAATTGGTGTCGCGGGCCTCTCACGGTACTTTACTTTCTGGTTGATTTTCACCATCTTGATGGTGTTTGTTACCATTTCCACCTTCTGCGGAACATAGCTTGTCAATTGGGCGATGATTCTGTCCTACTGGCCGGGGCAACCCGGACCACTGCACTGTGACTGAGGTTGGCGCTAATGACCAAGTTGTCGACGCGCCATTAAGCCTCAATTCCCCCCCCCCCCCCCCACCTGGCTGGGGTTCTTAAATTTTTGCAGAAAATACAGAAAAACAATAAGATTTAGATTTGGGGTTTGGTTAAAATCTCTAATGTGTGGTGCAGTGGTATCGTGGGCCACTGCACTGTAACTGAGGTTGGTACTAATGACCTATCGGTCGACGTGCCATTAAGCCTCGATCCTACCCCCAGACCACATCGCTATATGGGTGCAAGTAATAGATATCACCCTCCTGTTCCAACAACAATGAAGGGTGAATAAGTTGTTCGAGGAGCGTTTGAGGTTGCAACAAGTGGGTTTATTGTTGCAACCTACGTTTGTTGATTGCTTTTACGGAGCATGAACCCAAACTGAGTTAACTACCCCACAACAATGAGAGGGTTTTCCACTGGAGAAATCCAAATGGAAATTCACGATCTTTGCAACCGAAAACGGTTTCGAGGACACCTTATCCACCACTCATTCTTGCAACAAAGCGGGTATTATCCGACTTGTAATCTTACAGTGTTTGAACCACGTGCCGTTCCAACCACCGATCCGCAGTATTGTTGTTACTTATGTACGGTACTTCGTCATTGTCACCCTTGCAGAAACATTGTTGCTCGATTCGATGGGCTCCTTTGGCCAACAAGCGAAATAAGAAACTTCTCCTTTACCCATGCAACAACGAGGATTTAGCTTAGTTTCGTACAAATAAAGCCATGCATTTATACTGTGTGGCCATTTCCTATTGCCTTTATACTAGTTGTTGGTTTCCCGTCATGGTGGGATGCTGTCTTACAAATTTACGCAAAGCTCGAAATATCGAAACGGTCGTTTATTTAAAACTTCTTTTTTTTTATCTCGTACGTGCATTTGAAAAAAGGGGATGTTGAATCTAGTTGGAAATATTAATTTAGTTGCAAATGTTAATTTGGTTGTATAGAGCAGCGTCAAGTGACGTCATATTGGCTACGAGATACCATTTGGAGGTAATAGCTACAAGGTGCACTAGATTAAAATATAACGGAAAACAACGGCACTTCTAGACAAGACAGTGCTTTGAGAGCGGCTTTCTTAGGCTTAAAAGAACGTTGTTTTCTCCGACAACAAGAATCGCGCGTTAAAGCCTTAAGAAATCCAGTCTAATAGCATTGGCTTCAGTAAGACGACCTTTTTGCCCTCCAGTGCTCCTTGTAGCTAACCCAGTTACTGACTCCACCATATAGTTATACACAATAATACTATGTTGTGTCACTGCCCTATAGGCTATCGTCCGCTTTCCGAGTGTTGTGATCTAAAAAAAGTCGAGGGCGCCATTGTTGAGGAAATCGGGCGATATCCTACTTCTCGACAGTTTTAAAACTATCACTCTGACGTGCATTGTTGAGCACAAGTGAGCACGAGTGGACATAGGGTCCACTCAGACATAGGGCCTTAGGGCTTCTGGCAGATGACCAGGAGTGGTTAACACTCGTTCAACCCTTTGAAACCCTTTAAACCCTTTGAAGCACGAGTGGAATACATTTGTAACTACGAGAGGTTTCAAGTTCAAGAACTCAATTCCAATTCATTCCTTACTGTATAGTTATAGGGTCTATACACAGAGTACCACATATTAGGCATCAGCCAGATTTTACCCTTCTAACTGACTCTGTAGGCTCCAGAGGTTCTGACAGTTCAGGCCGAACCCCAAACACCAACTCGTGAGTGGTCGGGCTTGGGCGGTTTATGGCAGCCCGAGTCCTAGCCTCGAAACCAGAGGATTACGGCTAGACCAGTGCGATCCGGTTTTAAATGGGTCGAACAATAGGACACTCTCGCATCCGACTGTTAAGCGCTGTGCCAACTCCCCTGTGTACGCGGTGGTTAGCAGCATGCGCACAACAGCTCTGTTAACGACAAGGTGTACTAAGGACAGCTTACTCCGTAGATTGCATGTTGCTGTCGATGTAAGCCGGTTACACATTGTTGTGTTTTGCTAGAAGAAAGTTTGTGTGAATATTCGTAAGACGCAATCTACAAGCAACGAAAAGAGCAACGTTTAATTTTGAAAGCAGTTGCAATGTTGTATCATGAATTCTTGAGCGACTGTTTTTTTACGTTTGAGGTGTTGTTTTTTCCAAAAATTGTTTAATTTAATTGATTATTTTCGGTTACTTTATTCCTTTTTGTCATTTCATGGAGACCGACGTTTGCAAAGCAGCGGTTGCAATGTTGTGTGTAACGTGAATTGTTGAACGATGTTTTTTGTTTCAGTAAATTTTGTACACTTGTTTTTTTTTCCATTTTTCATTTAACACAAACAAGTGCTGGAATCCATGGTAGAGTGGATCCAGCACTCCTCCGTTGAAACCCAGTCCTCGTTCATTGTTGCGATCTTGTCGTGCTGTATTGTTGTAAGAGGACTGAGAGCTTCAAAACGGTTGAGAAGTATAGGATATCGCCCGCTTTCCGAGTGTTCGATTCAAGCATGAGGAAACCGAGCGATATCCTTCTTCTCACCCGTTTTAGAAGCTATCAGTCAGACATACATTGTTGAGCGCGAGTGGAATGCATTGTTGCGTTTAGCCAGAAGAAAGTTTGTGTAGAATATTCTTTAAGATGCAATGCTAGACACGCAACGAAAAGAGCAATGTTTAATTTTGAAACGATTTTTTTGACGTTTGAGGTGGTTTTGTTTTCAAACATTGTTCCATTTATTATATTCGGTTGCTCTATTCCTTTTTGTCATTTAATGGAAACCAACGTTTGTAAAGCAGCAGTTGCAATGTTGTTAGTAACGTGATTGTTGAAGGTTGTTTTATTTGTTTCAGTAAATTTAGTGTTTGTTTTCTTTTACTTGACATTTAACAGAAACCAGGCCCTCCGCCGTGGATCCCAGCACTCCTCGTCCTCGTTCATTGTTGCGATCCCGTCGTGCTGTATTGTTATAAGAGGGCTGAGAGCTTCAAAACGGGTGACAAGTATCAGCAAGAGGAAAGCGGGCGATATTCTTTACTTCTCATCCGTTTTGGAGCTATCAGTCCGACGTACATTGTTGAGCGCGAGTGGAATACATTGTTGCGTTTAGCCAGAAAAAAGTTTATGTAGAATATTCGTTAAGGCGCAATGCTACACGCCAACGAAAAGAGTAACGTTTAATTTTGAAAGCGGCTTTAAAGCTGTAATTAACATGAATTCTTGAACGGTTTTTTTTAACGTTTGAGATGATATTGTTTTCAAAAAATAGTTCCATTTAATTGATTAAATTCGGTTGCTTTATTCCTTTTTTGTCATTTATGGAAACCAACGTTTGTAAAGCAACGGTTGTAATGTTGTGAGTAACGTGAATTGTAGAACTTTTTTTTTTTTAATCTGTTGTGTTTATTATTTGTTTCAGTAAATTTATCAAATTTGTTTATTTTCTTCCACTTTTCATTTGACACAAACGGGGGCTAGGAGCCACGCGGAGTACTGTCCTCTGCCGTGGATCCCAGCACTCCTCGTCCTCATTTCACTGTTTGCGAACCCGTTGTTAGAAGAGGACTGAGAGCTTCAAAACGGGTGAGAAGACATGGGTTCCGTATCTTACTCGTAGGAATAAATGCTGCCAGGGGGGCTAATGTTAAAAAATGGACAATAGTTTGGGACGACAGGACATTGGCGGCCACGTGTATTTTACAAAGGAGGAAGTGCAATTTAGCTGGCCATATTAATTTAGTTAATTTAGTCGATAGTTTCCGCATTTTATACTTGTAAGAATAAATCCCGCCATGGTGGCGACTGTTCACTTATTCTCACATTTGTTCTCCCACTTATCATCCCACGTTTGAACAATGCTTTAACAATACATAAAAATGCTGTAATCTCGAACGCTGTCAAAGACTAATCATTTGAAAGCCACACTTTCAAACAATGAAAACCGGAAAATCAATAGGAGCAGAGCTAAAAGGATTGTTAGGGATCAGGATTAAACAAAGCTTCAATAATCAGCAAGAGGGCGAGCAGGCTCATTCTTGGCACGGTAGCAAAGCAAAAGGCCGAGCGGCCGACAATGAGACCGGATATGCGCCCTAACAATTACAAACAAACACTGTTGTTTCAGTAATGCTAACTATTAGAGCCGAGTTGAAGCAGCGGGAATCAGCTAGACCAACTAGTTAGGATTACAAGACAATATGCAGCAATCAGGTTTAAGACATTAGCTGAGAAGACTTGTAAACGATTTCGACCATAATAGTGTAATACGGACGAATATCAAATATCAGATGTCAAATGTAAAACTATTTTGTAAAACCAAATGTAAATCACAACAATGCTCTATAAAACTGGCCATATACGGGGGGGGGAGGGCTACCCTGGTATCTTCTACCATCGTAAGCCTAACGTTCGATTATGCGTAACCTTCAGTTACTCCCTATGTGTCGGCAGTAATCCTCCAGCTTGTAATGATGATAGTCACTCAACAGCATCATGGCCACAACTCTGGTGCATCCAATAAATATCAGACAAAAAAAAACAGAAGCAAGGTTTTCAAAGTAGTGGTATCACGATATCAGACATTCGACAAGTTTAGCCCACAGGCTAACAGTTAAAAGGTTCAATGAAAAATTTGACCGTTGCTACTTTTGATACTCATGTTCTACTTTTCTTTTAACGTCTGATGTGTCAGTCGGTGGGTTTAACTGGATGAATGTTTCGATATGTTGGTAGCACTTCTTTGAAGTTTGACGGGCGTATCATTATCAACCTGGTGGCCCTTTTACTAGTTCGGCGTGCCGTTATTTATACTTTAAAAAAATATTCATCGAATTATTCTTCTGAAATAATTGAGTTTTCGAATATTTGTTGTGAATTGGAAACTTCATATATATGTGTATATACATATATTTGGTTTTTATCATTACGGCTGTCGTTTGTGATTTTGTGGTTTTGTTTACACTTAAGTCAACCCTGGCCACGCCACGCAGCGACATTTTGTAGAGATTGGTCTCAGCTTTCGCCCGTACATTCGCCATTGTTGGACGCTCTCGTACTGTGGCTAATAGGGCAGCATCAAGTGACGTCATATTGCCAATGAGATAGCATCTGGAGGGCATAACTACAAGGGGCACTAGATTAAAATGTAAGGGAAAACAACGGCATTTCTAGTCAAGACAGTGCTTTGAGAGCGGATTTCTTAGGCTTAAAAAAACGTTTCTCCAACAACAAAAATCGCGCGTTATAGGCGTAAGAAATCTAGTCTAATAGCATTGGCTTCAGTAAGACGCCCTTCTTTTTCCCCTCCAGTGCCCCTTGCAGCTAACCCAGTTACCGGCTCCACCATAGAGTTATATACAATAATACTACGTTATATCACTGCCCTATAGCAATTGTACCACAATTGGCCTTACAAGTGAGACCTATCTCTCAATCTGTCTTCTTTCCAAACATTTTATTGCTACCAAACAAATGTATTATCTACTAACAACAATATGTATTGCAATTATCTTGCAACAACAATGTAAACTCGTGCATTTCAGCCGACAATCGTAAGAGCTTATCTGTTAGGTAACGATGTTGTTCCAAGCCCCCCCCCCCCCCTCCTTCATTCCAATCCGACTGCAGCCATCATAAGTTGTTTGCTTTAGGTCATTCACTAGAAATTATTCCCCAATTTCTCCCAATTGTCCCTTCATAAGTTACATCATACCCCAAACAATTCACCACTACACACCCACATAACATTAGTTTAAAGTAGGGATTTTGTGTCGTGGCAGGCGAGTGCAACCATCTAAATTACTGACCATTAAAACATTCTATAAGCAATGAATCTGCGTTATAATAATAATAATAATAACGTTTACCACGGAGTGGAAGGGCGGCAGAAGGGGTGTGAGACCACTTACTCTGCTCCTGCGATAGAAGAAAAAAAAGAAAAAAAAAGAAAGGAGTAAAGAAAAAGAGTTACAGGGAAGAAGGTAGAGGGCGTTTCAGAAATTTGTGTAAGGATTCCTTGCGTAGTTTTGAATGGAAACCAGAAAGAGTTGGTGCACCAACAGTGTCACTGCTCAGAGCATTCCAAATGGGAATAATGCGAACGGAGAAAAAATTTCTGCGGCAATTCCTGTGGGAGGTAGGAAACACTAGTTTCCAGTCGTGGCCACGTGTATTAATAGCCTGAGGAGCTAGATCAAAAAATGGTAGATTAACCCTGAAAAGCCCACGGAGAATCCTGTAGACGAGGATGAGGTCAAACCTCAATCTACGAAGTTCAAGGAGTTCAAGGCCGGATTTTTCCAACCGTTCTGCATAACTAAGCTCTCTGAATCCCGGCAAGTTCTTCGTAAACCGACGTTGTACTCGTTCGACGCGGTCGATGTCCCCTATAAGGTACGGCGACCAAACCGGGGTAGCGTACTCAAGGATGGGCCGTACGTAGACCCTGAACGCCCAAACCTTAGTCGGGACATCCCCAGAAGTAAAACAACGGTTCACAATGGCAGACTTGGAATATGCCAAAGTACAGATTTTCCTACAATGCAGTGAAGATTTTAAATCTCTGGAAAACCAGATTCCAAGGTCACAAACATCAGGGTATGCTGGGAGTGGTTTCTGATCCAGAAGGTACAAACAACAGGGATTAAGGTTTCCCACATGGAAGGAGCAACACTTGTATACCGAAAGAGGGAGTTGCCATGTTTTAGACCACTCCTCAACATGTCGGATCTTCTCCTCAAGGACAGGAGAGCAAAACGTGGAAATGTTTTCAGTACCCACCTTTAAATCGTCGGCAAACTTAAACCCATAACAATCATTGCCGGTGAACTGTAGGTCATTAATGTATAGCAAGAAGAGAAGAGGGCCCAAGACGGACCCCTGGGGGACCCCACATGGAACCTGAATCCCGGTCGAAGAGTGATTGTCTACAATCACCCTCTGGGTACGATTAGTCAAAAAGGCAGCGATCCAAGATTTTAGGGAACTAGTAATACCACAGCCATCCAGCTTAAGAAGTAATTTTCGGTGGACGACCGATTCGAAAGCTTTTTTGAAGTCAAAATAAATGGTATCAGATGGGATTCCCACGTCGAGGGCACTGGTCCAGCGATCCAACACCATAAGCAACTGGTGGGTGGTCGACCTAGATGGGAGGAAGCCAAACTGATCCTGCGTAATAACATCGTGAGTTTCAAGAAAGACAATCATTGTGTCCTTTACGATAGATTCCATAACCTTGCAAGCCACACAGGTTAAAGCAATGGGCCTGTAGTTAGTAGGATCAGATGAGGAACCCTTCTTAAAAATAGGTACCACAGTCGCGGATCGCCAAGCTGCAGGAAGGCTACTTTGAGCGTATGAGATCGAGAAAAGTTTCGAAAGGGGGTAACTAATTTCGCCCAGCAATTCACGAAAAAGGAATGCAGAGAAGCCGTCAGGTCCGCATGCCTTACTAGGTTTAAGTTTTTTTAGGGTAAGGTATACGAGTTGTGGAGTAAAAGAAACATTCGGACAAGAGTTGGAAGGATCCAGTAGCTGTCGCACCGGAGTTTGTTGGTTTCCATCATCAGATATGGTATTGGATGCAAAAGTGTCACAAAAAAGCTGCGCTTTTTCAAGACTGTCTGAGATAAGATTATTTCCCAATTTGAGGGGAGGTATCCTGCGGGATTTGGAGTTAAGTTTGCGATAAAGTTTAAAAAACGTTATAAAGTTTAAAAGCGTTAAATAACTTTCAACCTTCACCATCGTTTGCTCACTACATTGTCATATTCGCCTAGTCAAACTCCCTGCAAAACAAGCGCATTATTGTTAAACACCAGCCACGTTGAACACCACATTGCTGATTTCAACTTGGGCTCATTGCATTAAAACAAATGCGATTAGCATATGTTATTGTTAAAAAAAAATGAAAATCTAGGCCTTAAAATGAACTTTTTATTACCCTTGTTCTTTCAAACCACAAGATGGAGATGGTTCAGCTAAACTGCCAGAGTTTAATAACATGGCATTGTAAACCCAAAGCCCTTTGTAAGAAATCTCCAGCTCAATTAATTCAAAATTTAGCGGATAATTACACAGCATTTTTTTTTTTTTATTTTATTTTTTTTTTGTGTGTGTGTGTGCCGTGTGACTTTGGCGAACAGGTAAAATCTAGCTGCGCTTACGCCCTCATTCATACTACAAGAAAAAGAAAAATGGGAACCCAAAAAAACGTTACCTCGACTCGCTAATGTCGATTCGGACTCGACGAATACGGTTTTTTCCCGAATTAAAACTCCTCGAGGCACAGATTGGCTTGGTTCCACACGCTATACGGCTGACTAATCAAGAGCTTTTAGCCCAATGTGGTGATTTTCATTACGTCGAAGATTGTTTTTGCCGACGGATAGCTGCCTCCACTGGCCATTCTGAGAGCCCAATTGAGAAATTTGAATTACAAAACCCCCCACTTTAAATCAGGGTTCCCATTTTTGTTTTTCGCTACCGGCGTGTCTTAAAGACGGGGAGAGACTGGAGTTACACGTACTCTGCATCAACTTTTTAAAGACGCATTCATTCAAAATAAAGAAGAACCGTGAAAAAAGAGAGAGTAAGGGATGTAATTATAAGGTTGTTAGTAGTGTAGCTACTATCGGCTGATAAAGGGTACATGACTTTGTGTAAGTGATGTGTTCCGTCCTATCAGTAGCGTACACAGACCTCCGGCCTTCGAGTTGACACGAACAACTTTTATTCAAAGGGTACACGAGAATTTTTCTGAGAATTTTTTCTTCTTCGTTTGCCATTATCTTTTTTGCCCTTTTTCGCCCTTTTGCGGGCCTTCTTTTTGCCTTTGTTTTGCCTCTAGGCACTTTCCCTGGCTGCAGCGGCAGGATTAATTATCGATTCAGGAAAGCGAAATAAAGCATTTTTTTTTTATGAAAAGGGTATTTTTCCGAAAAGGGCAGGGGCAATGCCCCCCCCCCCTTGCGATTACCCCACCCCCTCCTGTGTACGTCACTGGTTACTATTTATTTTTGCCACTGTGCCACTGTGAGAAAGACACACGACAACATGCAACCATGAGAATGGCACCACGACAAAATGCCACTGTGAGAATGGCACCACGACAAAATGGCACCGTGAAATTGAATTTGAATCTATTTTCAAGAGCCCTGGCCCACAGCCTCACGCCGAAAACTATATATACCAAAAATACGACGTATCGATTATCCTTCATTTTTTTGAAAAACGTAGTTTACTTGATGTGTGATATTTTGCTCCATAATAATCTCCTTCGGCTTCTCATACCTGCCATTAACGATGCGCAACATATCTCGGTATGAAGGAATATGTTCCTCGTTTCTCCTTCATCCATTCCCCAACTCCTACCAGCCTCCTCGTTTTTCCTCAACTTTAAATCATTTTTTACTTTCCCTTTTAAGGATCGTCTGTTCCACGTTCTGGACGTAGAAGATCTATTTTTCCTGCAGCAGACTCTTCCCGAACATTCGTTTCCTTCTGTGCTTTAATAATCGAAAAATAGCAAAAAAAAATAATAAAAAATGTATCCATATGTATACGACGGAAGGAGGAGAAAACTTCATTCCGGGATGCAAATTTTCAAAAACTTAGCTGCAGCAATAGCTTATATCCGAAGCAAGGCAAGCGTGTTCTGGGTGTACAGCTAAAAACGAATGAGAAATCGGGAACGGCGCTCCACCCCCGCCCCCCCCCCCCCGGCCTCCAACTGATTCCACCTTTAAAAAAAGCGTTAAAAAATTATCGGTTCCCGCCAGTGCGTTTAACGTTTAAAGTTGTACGGTTTTTCGTTTATTTTTTTCTTTCGGTATTTCTTTAAATACGTATTGTTGTTTTTATTTTTCTTCATTGGGTTTTCAACAAAAAAAAAAAAAAGTATGATGAGAGCTGAAATTTTAGTTACAGACACGCGCAGGCGCAGAAAGAAGGAGACGACGAGTGAAGAAGAATTCCGGGTGCGTTCTTTGTCCTTCACAACTCTCATCCTCTAACCCCCCCCCCCCCCTCCGTTCCCAGCGCATCTCAGTTCCAAAACTCGTGCTTCAATTAGGCAAAAGACCTGCCTACGTAGGCTATACTTGATATTTTGGCGCTGGTTTCCTTATGCCTTAAGATCCCGTCAGAGGACGCCACCGTACCTACTTTCGCAAACACACGGTTATTTGTATGCATTTTATGTTGGCTGCTTCTAATAGGTTTCGTCTAAATCGCGTGAAAAAGAAGGAGTTGGGAGTTGGAGGGGAAGGGAAGGGGGCGGATGGGAGCAGAGGGGCGGTTGGGGGGGGGGGGGGGGGTGGAGTAGCAAATGGTTTGTTTGAGGGGGGATTTGGAAACGAAGACGCGTGACTGCGAACTGCTCGTTCTGCACTCCGCGAAATCCATTAATTCTCCCTTTACGTCTCTTTCTAACATTTCTTTCCTTTTATTCTGTCCGTCTATCTTTCGCTTCAAAATTCTAAATGTATAAGCAGCATTAAACAGCAGCCATAGCCATGCAGCCCACTCGTAATCCAAGCCTACAAATTGTTGGTAAGAACAGCTCACGTAAGCAAGAAATTGTGTTTCGTAGTTAAGGAGACGAGCGGTATCGTTTCGCCTGACAACGAAGTTGAGGTTGGGAAGACTGTGTGAACTAAAGTTGTGGTTTGTACAAGTTGATACGAGTTTGGAACTGTAGAAACGTGATAGGAACGCAGTTACTAGTTTCGCCTGTTTCCACGTACAGGGAGGGCATCACGGGTTGAAGGGACGGGTCTTTGGGTTTGGTAGAATGGCGATGGCTGGTGGCTCGTGGTTCAGTGGTAGAATGCTCGCCTGTCACGCGGGCGGCACAGGTTCGATTCCCCGTCGATGCACCCATATGGAGGGACGGGTCTTTGGGTTTGGTAGAATGGCGATGGCTGGTGGCTCGTGGTTCAGTGGTAGAATGCTCGCCTGCCACGCGGGCGGCGCGGGTTCGATTCCCGGCCGATGCACCAAAATGGAGGGACGGGTCTTTGGGTTTGGTAGAATGGCGACGGCTGGTGGAAATTGACGTGAAGAAAATGATCAAGTCGGATTAGCTTTGTACGTATGGAAGTTTATGGTTTAGTTGTTTACATGATGGTCAGTAAAGAATACTCGCCGACCTCCTTCCTAATCTTAATAAGATGGGTGTGAAATTAATGAAAGTTAGGGGGACATGACGTAACTTACCCTTGAAGGACTGAGGAGAAGATAAAGTTGGGGGACATAATTCTAATTAATATTTACAAAAATGTTGCAGGATGACAAACCATCGGTTGCATGACAGGTCGAATTGGAGGATTGGAATGGGAATATTTACATTGGGCCTCAAGCGTGTACAATTCGTCGCCAAGGCAATGCATGGCTCTTACATTGTTAACATTGGAATATAGTAACAGCGACAATTGTTGTTGTGACAATTACAACGTTATCTTGGAGGAAGAGCAGATTGTTGGACACAATCTTGGGCGCAAGGCTGATTGAGATAGTGACGTTGGCCAATAATATCTAGACACCAAAATGGTCGCTACAGAATTAACCACGTGATTTTTTTGTTAATCTCACCCTGCTTTGGCTGAATGTTGTCGCTGCAAGCCTCCCTCCTTGTCCTCCTCCCTGGATTTTTTAATATTTGCAGGAGATTTTTTAATTTGCATGTTAAGATCTAGATTTGGGGTTTGTTTAACATCTCTGTAATGTGTGGCGCAGTGGCAATCTGGACCACTGCACTGAGGTTGGTGCTAACGACCTACTTGTCGACGCGCCATTAAGCGTCAACCCCCCCCCCCCCCCCAACTGGTCATTTGTTTGTAGCATTCCACCTGTCGATTGGGCTAAATTATAGGGCAGAAATGAAAATAGTAGAATTAAGATCATTTTCAATTTTTTTAGGTTATATCGGGATGGAGAGGGACAATTCTGTTAGAGATATTCCTGGTAGGATATTTTACATGCCATAATCGACAAGAACCCGAGAGCATTTCCTGGTCCCTTCTCAATCGGACAGAGAATGTGTTAGCCCGTTTGCGTATCGGTTCCACCAACCTTACACATTGCTTCCTTTTGAGGCGGGAGGGGGGGGAGGAGGAGGGTTAACCCTTCTGAATGTGATTGGTGTCGCCAGCCTCTCACGGTCCGTCACTTTCTTGTTGATTGTCACCATGTTGATGGTGTTTGTCGCCGTTTCCACCTTCTGCCAAACATAGGGCGGTGATTCTGTCCGGGGTTCTTGAATTTTTGTAGGAGATACAGATGTACAATACGATCTCGCTTAGGGGTTTGGTTAACATCTCTATAATGTGTGACGCAGTGGCATCCCGAGCCACTGCACTGTGACTGTGAGGTTTGCGCTGATGACCAAGCTAACATTTCACATTCGGGAAGGGAAGGGTCCTGAAAGTATTGCCGTGCGCATGTCGATTGTGGCATGCAAAATATTCTAAGGAGTCCTTAGGAAAATTGTCCCCTTCCACCAAGATACAACCTAACATTAAAAAAAAAGATGTGAATTCGACTATTTCCTTCCGCGCCCCCTTAATTTAGACCAACAATACAATACACATTTAATACAATAGAAATGATCTCGTGCCCGTGAAATTTCGGCATGTAAAGTACATCTATAGATTTCCAAGAAAAATTATACCTTTCCGTCCCAAGATAACCTAAACATTTAAAAAGGACGCTAATTCGACTATTTCCATTCTTCCCTTTAATTTAGGCTGAACAATTCAATAGGTCTATCTCCCGAAAGCACTACTGAACTAAAACCATACTAAATTAAGTATGTATTCGTTTTAGTAAGGGAATAAAGAACCAATGTCTGGCCGCGGTCGTCCGTTTATACCTTTCTTTTTCCTTTCCTATTTCTTCCACGTCTACTGGACTATCATGTCTTTTGTAGGAACCTAAAGTGTGCGCAGCGTATCTTAAGTCTTGCAGGTATTGTATGGTCGGCTACGTCTTCCTGGAGAGGATAGAGAATCGCCATGCTCTAATCGGCGGCCGCCATTGTTTTTGTAACTATTTTGGATATCAGCAAGGCACTCTGCTACCAAAATCGTACAATCGATTATCTGTGTTCATTGTGGGACGAACTCAAGATAGGCTGCAGAAATTACAAGGATACTGACTAAATACTCTCTAGCGCAAATAAACAAAAAGAAACAAAACAAAAAGTACCACGTGAAAATACAGAAATTTTTTGCCTATCTTTCGTTCACTAATTTCAACCCCAGGTAGAAGCAAAAGACTGTATAACCTGCAACGACAGGATATAAAACTTGAATTCCAGTTCAAGCAAAAATTATCCAAAGGTAGTTTACATTTTGCAATATTAAAAAAAAAAAAAAAAACCAAGCCGGAGCAAACTATTTTTTAACCCAGTTCTCGAATCGACTCCGAGGATACGTGTTTTCCCTAAATATACTTCACACTTGGTGTAAAAACATAAATAAAAGTTTCGAATTAATTTCAAAGTTTCTAGTCAAGTAAAGAAATACGTTGCTGTTAGGTGGTTAAGAAGGAACGTTAGGTTGTTGGGTCGCCAAGATGGAACGGACGATCGAGATTAAGGAAAGATTTAAAGATTAAGGAAAGACAAGGAAGCCGTCTTAACAAACATATTACGTCTAACAAATTAAATTAAAAATAAATAAAATGCACGTCTGTTCGCATCATTCATTGTATAAGGGCTGTAACGTTCGACTCAGATTACCGTGCAGAATTATAACGGTCGAGGCATTTAGGTCCACACAAATAACAACCACTATAACACCCGACGTTTCAAACCGTATTCTG